>PVKA01052521.1:0-11674 GCA_004027165.1 Ctenomys sociabilis
AAAAAAAAAAAAAAAAAAAAAAAAAAAAACCTGAAAAACTGAATGAAGCTGATGGTGCATGTCTGCAATCCCAGTACTTGGCAGACTGAGGCAGGAGAACCACTGGGAGCTCAAGGCCAACCTGGGTTTCACAGTGAGTTGGAGGCCAGCATGAACTATTGCAAGGCTGGTCTCCAAAAAGGAGGTGTGGCTGGGAAATGTCACTTAGTGGTCCAAAGCTTGCTTAGCATGCAGGAGGGCCTGGGTTCAATTCCCAAAGCAAAAAAAAGAAAAAAAAAGAAAACAATGCTTCAGTAGGCAATTAATAATGGGTAGGTCTTTCACAAAAAAACAAACAAACAAAAAATGCATAAGGGTAATAACCCTGCCTGCTACTTACATGGTGTGGAGAAAGTAACTTACTGACATTTAACAAAATATAGTAAGGGAGGCGACGAACTTAGAATATGGAGACAAACATTGTCACATCTAGCTCTAACTCTACTACTATCTAGCAGACTACAGGCTCTCTATAAAACTCCTTTTCCCACCAGAAAATGTTAATATTAGATTATATAACCGCTAAGATTATTTCCAACTCAATGATTCTATGACTCAATAAGCATATAATAGATGATATAGTACACATATCCTTTAAAAATATATAGTAAAGCACATATATACCAGGATACTATTTTTCCACGTAATATATAATTGGAAAATCTAAAGAGAAATATACCTCACTATACTGATAAGTAAAACAGACCAAATTTCCTAACCAAATTTTCATGTCATAAGATTTTTAATGAAGGTCATAATTTAAATATTTTTTAATTTTTACTTATTTTTAAGCTTTTATTTATTTATTTATTTGGTACAGGGTCTCCCTACCAGCTCAGACTCGCAGTGATCCTCCTGTCTCTGCCTCCCCAGCGCTGGGATTACAGGAATGCACCACTATGCCTGGGGTTCCTGGGCCGGCAAAAAAAAGGGCATGTGGTACCAGGAATCCAACAGAGGTTCTTGCGCTTGCCAGGCACGCACTTAAAGCCACCCAGCTATCTCTCCAGCCCCACAGGATCATAATTCAGGAATATCATACATAAATAGCAAAGCTACTGGGCTGACTTAGGTCCTGAGGTAAAATTTATATATTGTTTCCTATTTTAACATTTTAAAACAAGTCTATATTCTTGAGTCCACCTGTACTTGTCCAGTTCAAGTCTGCTTTAACCAAAAGTCACTCAGGAAATCACTTGTGTGACTAAAATTTACACGATTTTTAAAAAACAAAGCTAAAAAATAATTAAGTGCTTTTCATAGTTTTGCCTGTTTCATCTATAAAACTCTTACATTTTTATACCTTCAGCCTGTTAGAATAGTTTAGACATAGCCGGGCTTGGTGGCGCATGCCTGTAATCCCAGCACTCGGGAGGCTGAGGCAGGAGGATTGTTGTGAGTTCGAGACCAGCCTGAGCTACAAAGTGAGCTTAAGGCCAGCCTGAACTGCACAGTGAGACCCTGTCTCAAAAAGACAAAAAATAAAAAAAATAAAAATAAAATAAAAAAAGAATAGTTTAGACATCATTTTTAAACATGCTATGTTCACTGGGACCTTATAAAAGGTCAGTTGTTCATATTCAAGAAAGCCTAATTTTCATTATGACCAATACACATACTTCAAAGACACCAATAATCAACACGTCATTTGTTCCTCTCGTAGACTTTAATAGGTTATTAACTTCTAGTATAATTCAAAAGCATAATTAGGATACTATCATTAAAACA
Organism: Ctenomys sociabilis; assembly: GCA_004027165.1. NCBI lineage: Eukaryota > Metazoa > Chordata > Mammalia > Rodentia > Ctenomyidae > Ctenomys > Ctenomys sociabilis. Next base: position 1,768 of record PVKA01052521.1, read on the forward strand.
CGGTACTGTTTTGCTTTTTTTTTTAACTCAGAAATCTTAGCAACTTTCACCCATCAAGTCAAAACAAAGCTTTTAAGATTTTTGTTATACAGACTTTACAAATCTAAAGGACAGGGACAAAACACACACCATATACTATTTCTAAAAGCCTCTCGGGCTATTAATTTTAATTTTAGCGTAAGCTGCCCTGAAAAACCTTTCAACCGAAACCTAAATTCCACACGTATAATGCGTGTCAATCAACTAAACAGAAGGCGAGTTATCATTAAGAAGTTGCATAATTTGCAAGATCTTTGAAGCGCCTCGTATTTAAAGTCACTTCCAACAATTTCCACGCTTCAAAGTTCAACTCGCAATTTCAAAGTAAATTATGAGAAAGCACTGACGATCTTATAAGCTTTTCTTTCAAAGTGGTCACAAGGAAGCAGGAACTGTTTATCTGTTTTAAGAATGCATGAGTGGAGAACACCAGGACCTGACTGACTCGGGCACAGAAACGCCGACGACATTCCGTCTGCTAAAGGAAAGTGATCACTCCGCCAAAGCCGGACCTGGCCCGCAGCGGGGGAGTCCCGCGCGCAGAGGGCAGACAGCGCCCCGCCGAGCCCCCCGCGACTCGACCCGGGCGGTGCTGGGCAGTAGGCGCCCGCGCCAAGGTGCGTCCCGGCCGCGTCGCAGCGAGCGTCCCTCCGGGGGACAAAGGTTGCGCTCGCGCCCGCCACGGTCGCGGACGCCACTGCGTGGGGTCCCGCGTGGGCCGAGAAAGCGGGGTGGGGACTCCGAGCTCCGCCGCCCCTCCCCCGCCGCACTCCCGCCGACCTGTTGATTAGGATCTCTGCCACCCGACCGCCTCTCACCTCCGCGCCACGACCGCCAAACCGCCCTCCCCGGCCGCTGCGAAGCACCGCAAGAAGAGACAACCCTCCTGCAGCCCTGCACACACAGGATAAAGAATCCAGAAACTCCAGAATTCCCCACCTCAGAATCTTCAATCCCCGCCCCCTCCCCGCCGCCAGCCTCCTCCGTCGCCGCCGTCGCCAGCAACTCCACCTCGAGACCGCGCGAGACCGGCCCCCGCGGCCGCCGCGAGACCGCGCACGCGCCCCCGGGACTCTGGCGCACGGGCGCGCCTATCCCAGCCCCTCCCCGGCCCGCCCCGCCCACTGTCAGGCCCTTGGCTGGCCCCGCTCGTCCAATCCCCAGTGCGCGCGGAGAGGGAGCCCGCTTATTGGTCCGTTCTGCAGCTCCGGGGCTCGGTCGCGCGCACAAGCGCGCCCCGAGGAAACGCGAGCCGCTGCAGCTGGTCGCTGAAGTCGCGGAGCCTGCGGCCGAGCTGTGTGTCGCCGCAGGGTTCGCCCGAGGCGGCGGCGGGAGCCGTGGCGCGCCGCAGCCCGTCACCCTCCTGCGGTTGCTGCTAGTCAGCCCCTGAGAAAAGCCAGTCCCCGTGGAGCGACTCTTCTCTCCCGTCTTCACAGGCGTCCCAAGTCCTCGACACTTGTTAAGCCGAGGCGCCGACCTAGTTAAACACCTGCGTGCGTGTAGTGACCCGCAGCGTTCCCTGATGGCACAGACGTTAAGAAGCTATCAGCGGGGACCGAATTCTGAGAAGCACAAAGAAGGACGCCACGGGCCGCAGCTGTGTCACAAAACTCCGGAATGAGCCTCAAGTTTCGCGGGCCGCACTGGTCCCGGGCGGGGCCGGGGCCGCGGCCGCCCTCGGAGAACAGCAAGCCCGAGGCAGACGGAGTCGGAGCCCACAGGAGGAGTGCTGCGCCGGCAGCTCTCCGCAGCGCTTATTTCGTCGGTTTTTGAGACCGGGTCTCCAGCTCCTGGACTCTAGCGGTCCTCCTGCCTCAGCCTCCCGGGTAGCTGGAACTGCACCTCAGCGCGTCGAAGAGCCACCTGACGGGAAGCAAGAACAGCTTCCCCAGGCGAGCTGCCCTGCCTCAGAACAGTTCTGACCTTTGCTAATCAACCTCTGCTGTTAGGTCCAAACCTGCCTGTCACTTGGTTAGTTTTAGTTGATTCCAGTTTCCCCAAGGGCCACACTGCCCAGACAGTTGTCCCTCAGAGTCCTGGGATGGCAATTACTGTGTCTTTTGTCTCCAACCAGGGTTCCTTAACCCATCCTCAGGAGCCCCAGGCCTCTTCCCAGTTTTTTCACAACCTTTCCCTTACTCCTATTCCTATACCCCCATGTTAATGGCGTTGCAAACCATCATTCAAGATCTTTTGGATCTCTGTTCTCCCTGGATCATCACCTTAAAATCTGATCATTACTGTGGCCAAGTCTACAGACTCAGTGGCTTGGTAATGCTCTTTGTAATCTCGGAACTCAGGAGGCTGAGGCAGGAGGGGTGTGAGTTCTAGGCCTGTTTGGACTACAGAACAAGTGCAAGGCCTCCTAGACTACATAGCAAGCCCTTGGGGATGTAAAAAGAGTTCAGGTGTGTGATGTACATGCACCATGTCCCCGGTAGTGAATGTAATCATCTTCTGGAAACATGCCAATTAAAAGATTTTAAGAGCTGGGCATGGTGGCGCATGCCTGTAATCCCAGCACTCGGGAGGCTGAGGCAGGAGGATTGTTGTGAGTTCGAGACCAGCCTGAGCTACAAAGTGAGCTCGAGGCCAGCCTGAACTGCATAGTGAGACCCTGTCTCAAAAAGACAAAAATAAATAAATAAATAAATAATAAATAAAAGATTTTAAGGAAAAAAACTAAAAGTCAAATTAGAGCACCGCAGCATGCCTGTAGGCACCTTAATCTTCTTCTTCTTCTTCTTCGTCTTCGTCTTCGTCTTCGTCTTCATCGTCGTCGTCGTCGTCGTCGTCGTCTTCGTCTTCGTCTTCTTCTTTGGCAGAACCAGGGATTGAACTCAGGCTAGCTTGCCAGGGAAGTGCTTATTCCACTGAGCCATCTCCACGGCCCTAGACACCTTAATCTGCCATCAAACATCTCAGTAGACTTTGGGTAGAGATGGACAACTAGTTGCCAAGCTCAACACCTGAGCTATCTTCATCCATATTCCTTGACGTGCAAAAATTTGTAACTGGATTAACACTCCAGGATTTCTAGGAACTGGTAGCCACAGTCAAAAAGGGAATTGTGTGTGATTTATTTTCCTTCACAAGTTCTTAAATTCATACACAATATGAAGAATAAGCCAAATGTTTCCTCTAGCTCCTCCATGAATCTTGCCCCCTCTTGCTCAGTTTCTCAGTTGAGGTACTCCCTGCATGAAGACTGGGTGATTCTTGTTCTGTAGACTGACCTGTGCTTGTAGGATGTTGACAGCAGCTTCAGCCTCTGCCCTGAGATTTCTGCTGCCCCTCCCTTCCCGGCTATAACAAAGGTGTGTCAAGACACTGCCAAAGGTCCCCAGGAAGCAAAATCACCTCCAGTTATGGACTACTGATGTAACTATTCAAGGAAATAGCCTCTTTAAATAGTATCTTTTTAATCACATCTGGCACAGGCAATTTTCCATCCACATCCACCCCCCCCCAGGTACCTTGCTTGCGTCCCCAGTTGCTTAAATACCTGTAATAAGGATTTCACTTTAATAAAATCTCTGCTAGTGTGAAATAGCAAAGCATGAGAATCCTTTATAAACATGCTATAAAAATAGTATTCATTATTTCTGCCCTCAAAAAGTTTTTTGAAGGGGCCAGGGAGATGGCTCAGTGGAATAAGCACTTTCCTGGCAAGCTCAAGGGCCTGAGTTCAATCTGTGGTTCCCCCCTAAAAAAAAAAATTGGGGGGCATTGTTTTGGTTTTTTGCATCGGGCATTGTATTCAGGACCTTTGCACTGTACTACATCTAGCTTTTTTTTTTTTTTTTTTTTTTTTTTTTTTGTATTTTAGGGAAGGGTCTACAGGGTGTTGGGTATTCAGGGTCTCATTACTAGATCGGACTCACAGTGATCCACCCATTTACAGCCTTCCAAGAGCTGGGATTACAGGCATTTGCCACCTTGCCCAGTCTCAATGGCCATCTCAGCACTCTGGGGGTGGGGCTGGTAGAGCACCCCAGCCTTTTAAAAACTTTTTAGTTTGGAGACAGGGTTCTGCTAAATTGTACAGTTGCCTAGACTGAGCTGGGTTTTGTGATCCTTCTATCGTGGCATCTCAGAGTACTGGGATTACAGACACGCACTACCATGCCTAGCTGGTATTTTCATTGTGAAACAGGACAGATCCTAAGGAAAATAAAAACTGCTCGCTGGTGAATATAGCCAGCCCCCAAGTCCCCAGTTCCACAACTTAACTGGTCTTAGGGGGTGGAGGCATGGTGAAAGAGTAAAGGTTCAAGAAGTTGGAAGCAAGTCAAATGGAGTTTCAGCTTTGCTACTGCTAATGTTCTGTGATTTGGATGAGTGAAAACTTCTTGGGCCTAAGTTTTCTCATCTGTAACATTAGGTTGTTTGTTTTTGTCATGTTTCTGGTTTTAAGATTCTAGTAGCTTTTGCTTATAGAAGTAAAAGACTATACCATACTATTTGTCCCCAAATAGAAGGAAATTGGTAATCAATGGCTTAAAACCCCCTGCCTGAGAAGTTGTTCATCCTTGCTGCAAGGTAATCAACCTGCTGAGTCATCCTGGCAAATCTGTAACTAAATATTATGGCTGAGTAGTGAAACCTATACCATGAAATTGGATATACAAGCCAGGCACAGTACGGGCCTATAATAATCGCAGCACCTTGAGAAGCTGAGGCAGGAGGACTGAGTTGAGCCCTCCTTGAGCAACTTCGTGACTAGTAAAAACTGAAAGGAATGGAGTTGTAGCTCAGTGCAAAGGCGGTCCTAGTACTAACTGCAAACATACATGCATACATACAGTAGAGAGTAAACATAGTAAATACCCTTTCTCATCCTCCATTTGGGCATCTGCCTAGCCATTATCAGCCAGTATCTCTTATCACTTGTTTATGTAGAAAAATGTCATTCTGTTTTATTTCATTGAAAGGGTTTTTTTTTTTATGGGGGAGATGTAGTTCAATGGTAAAGTACTTGCCTAGCATATGTGAGAGCCTGGTTCCATCTCAAGCACTGAAAGAACTTGGGGAGTATATTGACATTGGATTTCAGCTATACTTTTAAGCAGTGGCAGAGTTTACTTGAGAAAGTCAAAGTGAAAAATGCGTGAGACAAGGCTCTGAGTAAGGGCACACTTGGGCTCAGTGAAAGGAGAAAAAGAACACCCTGGAGAAAGTAGGGCAGGTCACTGCAAGGAAAGCCACAATAGCCCAGCTATTTGTAACAGGTCTGAAGTCTCAGTTTTCAAGATTCTACCATTTAAAAAAAAAAAAAAAGGATTCTGTCATTCATCATTACCTGAGAAATCCATGACTAAGGCCATTCTCTCTTCTCTTTGTGCTTAGAAAAAGCTAGTTTTCGTAATTGAGTAGTGGTTATGGCTTACTATTGTATGAGCCAGATGATCAGTGATAATGTAAATTAAAAGCAGACTACTCCTATTCACATGTAACATATGTAGTCAGGTTTCCATCACTGTGACAAAAATGCCTAAGTCAAATTTTAAGAGAAAAGGATTTATTTTGGTTTTACTGTTCCCTAGGTTTCAGTCCATGGTTCGCTGGTTCCATTGCTATAGGCATGAGATGAGGCATAAGACAATGGCAGAGGGTGGTGCAAAACTTCCCCCCACAGCAGCCAGGAAGAGGATAGGGCATACAGAGACAGAGGGGCAGAGACCTAGAGTCAGACATTCAGACAGAGAAAAGGGCTAGGACAAAATACCCACTTCAGCCCTAACAAGCCATGGAACTGTGGATTTCTCAATAGACTGGCCACTGATAAAATTAGAGCCAGGTATGGTGGTGCACACCTGTCATCCCAGCACTTGAGAGGCTGAGGCAGGAGCATCCCTGTGAGTTCAAAGCCAGCCTGACTGCATACAGAGTGTAAGGATACCCTGAACTACAGAGTGAGACTTTGTTTCAAAAACCAAAACAAAATTGCAGACCCATCCCTCCCCAAATGCTTCACCTCTGAACACTACCATTTTAAAGACCAACCCCCTAACACACGGCCCTTGGGGGATATACCTCAAAGGATATTATGTCTGGGCTGGGGATATAGCTCAGTGGCATAAGCCTGGGAAGGGCAAGGTCCTGAGTTCGATCCCTGGTACCACAAAAACAAAAACTGCTAGAGATATCATTAAACAACAAACTAATAAGTATATTAGTAAATAAATACGTACATTTTAAAAGAAACAAAACTACAAGACACAAACTAACCACAAGATTTTCTAATTTAATTGGATTGGAGTATTATTAGCTCAATATCTTATAGTTGTAGCTAACATTTTCTAGTATATAATATTTTCTTGATCTAGCTAAAAATGTTATGTCCCTGCACTGAGAAATGAAAGGCTTTGATAAAGTTAGTACTATGAAATGTAAGGTTCAGCTGCCTGCTCTTGGCCTCCTATGATTCAGTACAGATCAGCATCACTCTACTCAATTGACTTTAGCTTAAGGATGACTTATTGGTAAAAAAAAAAAAAAAATAGAGCAATTCTGTGCTAGGCATTGTGTTGTAGGAACGAAGTAAAAGCCCCTGTTCTGGAGGAGCTGCAAAGGAATGAGATAAGACTAGCACAACACCAGGGAACGGAAGGAAGGCAGATGCAAATCAGGGGCTCTCTGGACTCAAAGAAAGATAAGGCCTTACACCAGCAGGAACTTAACTCCCTAATTAGGGGTGAGCATGGAGTACCTACAATAATAGGAAAACCAAAGCTTATGTGTGGCTTTAAAAAGATAGACATGGGAGGGGGGGCATATAGTCATACTTTCAGTTAGATAGGAATACATTCGACAGATCTATTGTGTAACACGGTGACTATAGTTTTAGTTATGTAGAGTATACTTGAAAAACCTTAAGACTAGATTTTAATTAATTCAGCCATTTCATAATGTATGCAAATTTTAAGACATTAGGTTGTAAACTATAAATATATAAAGATACTGGGGATATTTTCTGTTGATCAACCAAAATTATAAATTAAAAACAAAAATTCATGGGACTGGGGAGATAGTTTGGTAGTCTAAGCACCTGCCTGGCAAGTGCAAGGACCCCCCCCTGGGAGGTAGCACATGCTGTGCCAGCCCAAAAACTAGATGTGGTGGCACACATCCAATTCCTGCTCTGGGGAGGCTGAGACAGGAGGATCACTGTAAGTCTGAATTGCATAGCAAGACCCTGTATCAAGTGAATGGATAAGTAATTTTAAAAATACTACTAAAAAAATTCATAAGCCTTTTTACTAAATTTGAAGAAAGCTACAGAGAGAAAAGAAGCCCAGGCTTATTATGGGGATGATGGTCAGCAGTAACCTCAGGGCAGTATGTGTAGTATTCAGGATGGCGCTCAGTCACTTGTTATACTTTTATCCAGCCTTAGTGGTTCAGTGCCAGCTGGAGATGTTTAAATAAATTAAACCTAGTCCATGAGAAATTTCATTTTGGAGACAGGACATAGGTAATTTTGAAACTTGGAAGTTTTTCCATTGTCATACAGTTTAAATGCAATCCCAATTGAAATACCATCAATATACCTTACAGATCTAGAAAAAACATTCCTAAAATTCATCTAGATCTAGAAAAGATAGCAAAAGCAATCCTGGGAAACAAAGGAAAGGCAAGAAGCATCACAATCCTTGGTTTGAAATTATACTACAAAGCTAGTGCAATAAAATCAGCATGATGCCGGACGTGGTGGCGCATGCCTGTAATCCCAGCACTAGGGAGGCTGAGGCAGGAGGATTGTTGTGAGTTCGAGACCAGTCTGAGCTACAAAGTGAGCTTAAGGCCAGCCTGAACTGCACAGTGAGACCCTGTCTCAAAAAGACAAAAAAAAAAAAAAAAAGAAAAAAATCAGCATGATACTGGTAAAAAAAAAAAATACAACTGAGGAACAACAGAAGAGATTAGAAGATACGGACACAGCTGCAAACACACTCAGCCAACATATCTTTGACAAGGGGGTCAAACATATTCACTGGAAGAAAGATAGCATCTTCAATAAATGGTGCTGGAAAAAACTGGCTTTCCACATGCTGAAGGCTAAAAGTAGACTCATGCCTATCACTATGCACAAAACCATAGTCAAAATAGATCAAAGATTTAAATATTAAAACTGAAACACTAAATATTGTAGAGGAGAAAGGTAGAAATCTTAAAGACATAGGGGTAGGTACAGCTCATGAACAAAAATTAAACTGCACAGTAAATACTTGAAAGAATCAACAATTGGGATCTCATCTTTTAAAAAAAATTTCTGTATGTCAAAAGAAATCACCAACAGAGTAAAAAGAAAACCCACAAACTGGGAAAAAATTAGCCGACTCCCTCAGACAAAGGACTCCTATTTACAACAATAATGAATTAAAATCAAGCCTCCAAAATTCAAAGACCCAATCCAAAAATGGACATCTGAGATGAATACACGCTTCAGAAATGAAGACATTAACAAATATATGAAAAAATGTTCCACATCATTGGTCATTCAAGAAATCAAAACACTGAGATACCATCTTATGCCAGAAAGAATGGCTATCATCAAGAAGTCAAATATAACAAATGCTGATAACAAATGCTGGAGAGGCTATGGAGAAAAGGAATCTTACACTGTTGATGGGAGTGTAGGCTGGTATAACCATTAAGGAAATCAGTATAGAAATTCCTCAGAAGGCTAGGATTGAAGGTCCCATTGAAGCCAGCTATTCCCCTCCTGGGTATTTTTCCAAAAAAGCTGAAATCATCATACCACAGCAATACATGTGCTCCCATGTTTATAGCAGCATAATTTGTCATAGCTAAATCTTAGAAACAATCCAAATGACCATTACCTGAGGAATGAATAAAAAAGATGTGGTATTTTTACATGATGGAATGTTACTCAGCTATTAACAAAGAAACCTGAGGGTTTTTGTAGATAAATGGATGCAACTAGAGACTGTTGATAAATGAAGTCAGTCAGACTCGCATTCGCAAACATTGTGTTGTCTTGCTAGTGTGAGAAATTGAAAGATTAAATAAAATCTGAAAGGTACAATAGATACTGTGAAGGAAGGAATTTGTTCAATGGGAAGAAAACACTGGGATGAGGAAAAGGACAAAAGAAAGAAGGGAAAAAGATGAATATATGCAGGACAGTTTGATTACAGCTGATTTCTACTCACTTGAAAGGAACAACTAATACTTACATTTTTTTTCTTTTTAATTTCTCATAACTTTTGGGTTATTGTTTTTTCTTTTTAACCAGTTTTGCAGTTTTATATCTGGTAATTTTTTTTTTTTTTTTTTTTTTGCAGAACCAGGGATTAAATTCAGGCCCTGGCGCTTGCCAGGCAAGCGCTTATTCTACTGAGCTATCTCCCCAGCCCTATATCTGGTAACTTAAAAAATGAATTTGAATGATAATATCATGCAATATAGCAACCATTGTTGAATTCTTATTACCACTGGTTTAATTAAGTTTTGTATAGTTTCTAATGATATTTTTTAACTTTTTTTTTTTTTTGTACGAGGGATCAAACTCATGACCTTGCGTTTCCCAGGCAGGTACTTATGGCACTCAGATTATTTGCCCAGCCCTATTTGGTATTCTTTAAAATTTTTTTTGAAAGGAAAATTTTTCTAATGAAGACAAGATCAACACAGAGTCATTGGGCATGGTGGTGCGTACCTGTCATCCTAGCACTCAGGATACTGAGACAGGTGGAAACCTAGTCTCAAAAATGATTTAAAAAAAAAAGTGCTGGGGATGTAGTTCAGCATATGGGCCTGGGTTTCATGGCTAAGCGGAACACACACACACACACACACACACACAGAGAAATATATAACAATATGTAGGATCCTTGATCCT
>PVKA01052522.1:0-11672 GCA_004027165.1 Ctenomys sociabilis
TGACATTAAGTCCATATACTAATTTACACAGATGGAGACATTGGCATCATTATTTAGTTTTCTAAGTTCTGAAAAAAAATGGCTTTATTTTGAAACTTTCATTTTTATTAGTACGTACCTATAGTGCATAAAATTACATTTATCGTGGGAGTCAGTACATTTACATAACAATCTTAATTCTTTTTTCATCTTCCCCTCCTCCCCAAAAAATATTTAATAATGAAATTTTCTTTAACTTTTTATTTGGAACAATGGTAGATTACCTTGTAGCAATCCTGAATTCTGGTATTATTTATGAAATGAAATTTCTTTTTTTTATTTTATGTATTTGGTACAGGATCTACAGGATCTCACTACTTGATCAGACTTACAGTGATTCCCTGTTTTCAGCCTTCCAAGCACCACCACAGCACACTGGGGATCAAACCCTGGGTGCTGTGCGCTGCCTAAGCAGGCACTTTAGTCCAGTGAGCTATCTGGCCAGCCCTATGAAATGAAATTTCTTGAGTAGTAAATTAACATTTCTTACCCAAGAGTATGATTATTTAATGGAGAAGGTGAACTAAGAACAACATAAATGACATAGTTTAGAGAATCCAGGTTTTTTGTTTTTTTTTTTTTTTTTTTTTGCAGAACTGGGGATTGAACTCAGGCCCTTGCACTTACTAGGTAAGTGTTTATTCTACTGAGCTATCTCCCTGGAATCCAGGTTTTAATGTTATTCATGAGGTTCAATCCAGGATCTATCCTGAATGTGATATTTAGGTCACTTTGTCCCAGCAGCAAGTTCCTTTCTAATAGGTAAAATGAATATATCACCTTCCTTACAGAGACAGCATGAAAATTAAATGATCTATGAAGTACATGACACATACAGGTACCTCTATGCCCAGTTTTACTTTTCTTAAAGGGAAGACATTTATATGGAAATGTTTGTGCATAGGCCCTTCTATAGCAAATACTACATAAGTATTAATTCTTTTCCTTTCAAATATTTTTTGAAATTTGAACATTTTCTTTCTGGCCAGTAGCCATACAGCATCTGAGGGAGTTGAAATTCTTATAAAAATGCAGATAAACAGGAATCTAACTCACGTATTTGACGTATTCTTTCCACTGTTGCCACCACTGCATGGAGATGATAAACCAATTGTGTCCTGGCTGCAGACCATACCTGCTTTCTCGTTCTAACCATCCTCTGTACATACAAAAGAAATTCAATACATGAAATGAAACTGTGTGAAATTGAAGCCAATACCCAAAACTTATCATTAGAAGTTTTAGAAAGGGCTGGCTGGATGTATTAGTGAATATCATTCAGACTGAGGCAGAAAGATCACAAATTCAAGCCTTTTATTTTATTTTGAGTTGTTGACATGGGAGTCTCACTATGTAGTTCTGGCTGGCCTTGAACTTATGATGTAGGCCAGGCTGGCTTCAAACTTGTGGTGATCCTCCTGCCTCAACCTCTCCAATGCTGGGATTATAAGTGTGTACCACCATGCCCACCTATCAAATTTTATATCTTAACACATATAATTTAGAGGTACTCAGTACACCAAAAACACTGCCCAACTACATACTCAGTTAAATTCTGAAACATGTTCATATACTACAGTTAAAGAGTCATCTATTAAATAGTTATTCTCCATTATTCACTTCAAGGCCTTAATACCTAGAATCAAAGTTTTCTGTACCTAAAGGGAGTTATCTATGTTGGCTACTTCATAGGAATGGAATACACTATGTGACCTTATGTCTACCTTCTTTCATTTAGCATATTTGTGGGGCTTATCCATGTCACATGTACCACCATGACTCTTTCTATGGCTGAATAACATTCCATGGTATGTATATACAACTTTTTTTTTTTTATATACGACCTTTTATTTATCCATTTCTCTACAAATAAATACAGCAACCGTTTTCACTTTTTGGTTACTATAAGTACTGCTATGAATATGTTGTCCAAATATTTGAGTACCTATTTTCATTGCTTTTGGGTTATATCTAGAAATAGAGCTGCTGGATTACTTGGAAATTCTATGTTGAAGAACTACTGATCTTTTCCAGCTGGAACCATGGAATGAGTAGAAGAGAAGAAAAAAAAGGTTGCTGCTATGCCAGAAACCCTTAAGGAAAAGTGAAGACATTTCACAGAGTTGAAGATAAAGCACAAGAAGGAAGTTTGCCCAGAAGAAGCTTCGAGGCAAGGCGAGGAGGGAGCTTATCTATGAAAAAGCCAGACACCATCATAAGGAGTACAGACAGATATACAGAATTGAGATCCAAATAGCTAGAATGGTGAGAAATGCTGGCAACTTCTATGTCCCTTCAGAGCCCAAACTGGCATTTGTCATCTGGATCAGGGGTATCAATGGTTGAGCCCATCGGTCCACAAGCTGTTGCAGCTTTTTCCCCTGTACCAAATCTTCAATGGTACCTATGTTAAGCTCAACAAGCCTTCAATTAACATGCTGAGAATTGTGGAGCCATATACTGCGTGGAGGCACCCAAACCTGAAGCCAGTAAATGAATATACAAGCGTGGCTATCGTAAAAATCAGTAAGAAGCAAAGACTGCCTCGATCGTCAATTCATTGTTTGCTCAATCTCTTGGTAAATAAGGCATCATCTGCATGGAGGATTTTTTGTTTGTTTGTACTTTTTATTATTATTTTTAAAGAATACAAAATAGTGACAGAAGAAAACAGCACTCTACATGATACAAGATTTCACTAAACAAAGTAATAGGAATCCAACAGTGGTTGCTGTACTACATGATGCTATGTGCAAATTAGTTTTTCAGATTATCAGATATAAATGTACAAGTTTTGTTTAAAAAAAAAACAGTAACTAAGAAGTTATAAGAAATTCAAAAGAGGAAAAAAAATCAGAGTAAAAACAAAAATTGTAAGCATTAACTGCTCCTTTCTTTTTTTATATATTCATATAAATTATATATTCTCAAAGTAGAAAGAAGTAGGCAATAAATATTTAAAATTTCTGAATTTAGTTCAACTTATAATACCATATTTCCAAGAAAAATGAACCTTTTGCACAAAAAATTTAAATAAAATCATACCAAGATACACAAAAATGAAATTGACCGAAACTTATTATAAAGAAAAAAGTGGTTAAAGCATATACATAAAAAATATTAGCTATGGAAGAACAAAATTAAATAGCATCTTATTCCACATTAGGAAAAAAAAAAAGCTCCTTTCTAGGGCTGAGGGTCAGTGGTAGTGTGCTCTTGCGTGCAGTTCTTGGTGCAAATGTGTAAGAAACTAGACTAATTAAAGGACTGAAAGAAAAAAAAAAGATCTATGTTCTTTGAATTTTACAGTTAGCACATATATCTTTGAAAACCAAATATTTTAATACCTCCAGACATAACATATAGGAATTAACAAAGAGCATAATTCAAAAGGCAAGAGAAGTTGCAATATGCTCCTGGATAAGCAATAAAGAGCTCTCAAAGTGCATGGAGGATATGATTCATGAGATCTATACTGTTGGAAAATGCTTCAAATAGACAACTTCCTGTGGCCATTGAAGTTAGATCTCCATGAGGGTTTAAGTTAATCATCTCCATAAGGTGGAATGAAGAAAAAGACCACCCATTTTGTGGAAGGTGGAGATGTTGGAAATAGGGAAGATCAGATCAACAGGCTTATTTGAAGGATGAACTAAGGTATCTACCATGATGTTTTTATGATTTGGTCAGTTAATAAAGTATCCACTTCCAAAAACAAAGAAAGAACTACCGAATTGTTCTGTACAACAGCTCTACAATTTCACATTTCCACCAAAATGAGATTTCTAATTGCTCAATATCCCATTTTTTATATTATAACTGTGCCAGAGGATAAGAAGTAGCACTTTATTGTGGTTTTGATTTGTATTTTCCTAATTAAACTATACATGTTTTTAAGGTGACCATCTGAACATCTTTCACAGAGAAATTTATATTCAAGTCTATTTCCATTTTTTAATTAGTTTGTCTTTTGACTGTACTGTAAGTCGTTTATATATACTAGCATCTTATCAGATACATGATTTCCAAATACTGTCTCTCATTCTGTAAGTTGTCTTTTCAGTTATTAGATTGTACCTTTTAATATCCAATCTTAAAACTTTCTCTTTTGTTTATTTTGCACCAAGAACTGCATGCAAGAGCACACTACCACTGATTTACATCCTCAGCCCTAAAAACGGGCTAATCAGTAAAAACTTTTTTGAGACAGAGTCTGAGCTAACTTTCCTGGGCTAGCCTCAAACTCAAGATCCTCTTGCCTTAGCCTCCCCAGTATCTGAGATTACAGGTTTGTACCACCATAATTGGTTCAAAAGTTTTTAATTTTGGTAAGGTCAAAATTATATTGACCTTAAATTATATTGACCTATAAATTATATTTGTTGGGCTGGCCAAACAGCTTAGTGGAGTTAAGCGTCTGTTTAGGCAGAGCACAGCTGTGACCAGGGGTTTGATCCTCAGCATGCTGTGCTGGCCCTGCTCCTGAGGCACACTTAAGACAGCAATTGAGACTGGGTGTGGAGCTGCATGCCTGTAATCCCAGCACTTGGGAGGCTGAAAACAGGAGAACCACTACCGGTCCCAGCTGTGTAGTGAGACCAAGTAGATCCTGTATTAATACATTAAAAAAAATTATATTTGTCTTTGGTTGTTCATGCTTTGGGAGTCACATCTAAGAATCCATAATAGCAAAATCCAAATTGTTTTGAAGGAAATTTTGTTGGATATAGACCTCTTTCAAGTTTTGTTTTTTCTTTTAGCTCTTTAGTAAAAATATCACCTTTCTCAATTCTTGATTTCATGCTTTTTGATGAGAAAAAGACATGGAGAACTTCTTCTATGTGACATGTAGCTTGTCTCTTGCTACTTTCAAAATTCTGTCTTTTGACAATTTCATCACATCTCAGTGTGTTTTTTTTTTCTTTTTTGGTGGAATCGGGGACTGAACTCAGGCCCTTGCACTTGCCAGGCAAGCACTTATTCTACTGAGCTACCTCCCCAGGCCCACCATGCATCTCTGTTAGGTTAACTTTTTTGAAATTCGGTAAGATTTTGTATATGCTAATGTGTTTTATCAAAGTTGGGGCTCTTTTTGAGCAGTTAGCTCCTTAAATACTCTGCCTTTTTTCTTTCTGAAATTTCTATATTAATACTGTAAATAGCTACCCTGAAGTCTTAGGGGTGCTAAGCTCAACATTTAGGACCACTTCTGAAACCTATCCTATGAACTGCCCACTCACCACCCATAGAGTCACATTTTCCTATTTCATTCCATGCTTCAAATACTTTTTTCTGCTAAAAACTGAACATATTTGAGGACTGGCCAGATAGCTCAGCAGACTAAAGCACCTGCTTAGGCAGAGCATAGTGGCCAGGGTTCAATCCCCGGCTTACAGTGCTGGTGCTGGCCCCGCCCCCAGGGTGCACTGAGATTGCAATTGAGACTGGCCGTGGTGGCAAGAGCCTGTAATCCCTGGGCTTGGGAGGCTGAAAACAGGAAGATCACTGAGTTCGAAGTGAGACCCTGTACACCCTATACACTCTGTCCTAAATTCATTTTTTAAAAAATTTGAACATATTTGATAATACATTTTAGCAACTCTGAATTCTAGACTGTCTTCTTTCTTTGCTTTCTGGAACAAATGTTGCATGTGTATCTATGGGGAATTACTGGGAATTGAACTCAGAGCCTTAGTACTAAGCTACACCTCCAGCCTTTTTAATTTTAAGACAAAGTCTCACAAAGTTTCAAAACTGTCCAGGTTAACTTCAAACTTACAAACCTCTTGTGGCCTCCAAGAGTACTTGGAGTTGAGGTGTGAGCTCCTGTGACTCATTCTTTCTAGGCCAATTCTATAATCTGTTTTTCAGCATATTATCTTGCTGGATAAGCCTTCTCAATTTCGTCTTGATTTCCTTTTATTTAATTTTTGTTTTTTTAAGGCCTTGCTTTCTTGGAGTAAACCTAACTTATGGTCAGGTAATAACTGGCAAAGGTTATGCTGAACATCTTAAGCTAGTTATACTCATTGCTCGAGTCCAAATCTGTCCTCCTTCAAACAACTATGATACTGACTTGTTGGACAGCAAGGAATGGAAGTAGCTTCAGGTTACATTACCACAGACTTCTGTTATTATCAAGGTTTACTTTTTCTTGAAAGCTTCTCAATTTGCTTTATTTGTTTGGTCAATTTAGAGTCATGAAATAGTTGTTTAATAATTTTGTACAGCTGTATAAGGTTGCTTTTTAGGGAAAGCATGGTAAGCTCTTTACTCAGCCATTCTAAATTCATGACACAAACCCCCTTTATCCCTGAAATTAAGTTTAGGCCCTTTGCACTGATCTATAGTTCTAGCTCTTTTTAATTTTTATAAATTTTGAGATAGGACCTCATTTGCTAAATTGTGATTCTCCTTTTTTAGCTTCCCAGTGATGTAATTACATATGTGTGCTATCCACATTCAGTTTCTGTTACTAAGTTTTTACCAAAATGCTGACTTTAAGTTAAAACAAGTACTTGTTTCACTGCAGCCCTGCATTGAGCCAACCTGACTCATCCTTAAAAATCACCAAAGGAAAACGAACTCTTTCAAGTAAAAATAGAGGCAAACAGAAGAAAAAAGAAAAAAAAAAAAAAAAAAAAAAAAAAAAAAAAAAAAAAAAAAAAAAAAAAAAAAAAAAAAAAAAAAAAAAAAAAAAAAAAAAAAAAAAAAAAAAAAAAAAAAAAAAAAAAAAAAAAAAAAAAAAAAAAAAAAAAAAAAAAAAAAAAAAAAAAAAAAAAAAAAAAAAAACCTCACAAATGAATTAGTCCAAATTGGTTCTAAATAACATTAACTATAAATAAACATTGAAGTACATCCCCAGACCTTTTTAATTTTTTTTAAAGATCAAAAATATATTAATTGGGGGAAAGAAAGCATCTATATGAGAGAGGGACAGAAGGAGACCTGAGTGGAGGTTCTTTGTTGCCTAGGCTCAAACTTGTGATCCTCTGGTCTCAGCTTCTGGCACTATTATTTTTAATGAGAGGTCCTAGATTTTATTCTATCACTTCCAGGTAAATTTAGATAATTTGCTCAGTTTCAATGAATCTCAGTTTCCTCTTTTTTTTTTTTGAATCAGGGTCTCATTCTGCAGTTTGGGCTGGCATCGTGCTCGTTTTTGTAAACCCCAGGCTGATCTCAAACTATAAGTGATCCTGTCTCAACTTCCCGAGTGCTGGGATCACAGGCCTGTGTACCATGCCCAGTTCTGGGGCCAGCCCAGGATTGTGGGCCAAGATAACATGCCCAGGTATGTAGGCCAGGCATGGCATGTGGGGCCAGGGATTGAATTCAGCTTGCCAGGTAGGTGCTTATGCCTCTGAGCTATTTTCCCAACCTCTCAGTTTCCTCTTTTGTAAAATGAGGTAACACTAATTTCAGCAAGTACTCTAGGGACTAGCTGGGATAATGCATACAGAAGTATTTAAAAACAAATATGGTGGGCCAGCCAGATAGTTCAGTGGATTAAAGTGCTTGCTTAGGCAGAACATAGTGGCCAGAACACAGGGCTGGCACCACCTACGGGGCACACTGAGATGGTGATTGAGACTGAGAGTAGTGGAGGCTGAAAATAGGAGGGTCACTACAAGTTCGATCTCTGTAGGAAGACCTTACAGACCCTGTATTAAATACATATTAAAAACAAAAACAAAAAAAAAAAAAAAAAAAGCTCTTTAAAAACACAAGGCCAGGGAGATGGCTCAGTGGACTAAGTGCTTCCCTGGCAAGCACAAAGGCCTGAGTTTAATCCCTGGTTCAGCAAAAAAAAGAAAAGAAAATACAAGTTAGCCACTATTTTAAAAATAGGAAGCAAGGAGTAGCTACAGAATAAGCCAAGAAATAAAATACAGTCTACATAGCATTCTATCTCTATACTAAGTCACACTGACTTCATCCTATATTAATTACCATGGTACAAAATTAGGGGAAGAAGTGAATGTAGCTACATAAAAGCCTTTAAGTATTTCTATACTATGTCTTATTTTTATTTTTATTTTTTTTCTTTTTTTGGTGCAGGGTCTCACTATGCATGCAACCCACATTCATAGTGATCTTCCTGCTTTTTGCCTCCCATGGGAATACTATGTCTTATTTTTTTATACTCCCATTCTACTTTTCTTTTTTGGCAGAACCGGGGATTGAACTCAGGCTCTTGCACTTGCCAGGGAAGCACTTATTCCACTGAGCCATCTCCCCAGCCCCAAATATTCTATTTCACAGTTTAAAAATTATAGAAAAATCAAGGCAAAATTATCAATAACATTGAAAATTATAAACCTGTTTCTAAATATCAAAATTAAAAAGAAATTTTGCTTTATCATGTGTTTTTTATGAGACAGGGTCCAGGCTGGCCTTGAACTTTTGATTCTTCTGCCTCAGCCTCTATGATGCTAGAATTACAAGCATGCACCACTGCACCTAGCTCTTACTTTGTCTCCTTTAAAAAGTAAACATTTTAAACTCCAGTTAAAAACATGGAAAATATACCTGTTATTTAACTAACATTGCTTAATTGAATACTGAATATATAAATCTTGGTCTCAGGTATTTCAGTCAAAATTTCAGTAAAATAATCTGCATCTAAAAATCTCAAAGCAAGGGGCCAGTGAGAGCTCAGCAGTCTAAGGCGCCTGCCTAGGCAAAGCACAGGGATCGCGGTTCTATCTCTGGTATCATGGGCTGAGCTAGCCAAAAAAAAAGAACTTACCTATAGGCTGGGGAGATAGCTCAGTAGAATAAGCACCTGCCTGGCAAGTACAAGGTACTGAGTTCAATCCCCAGTACCAAAAAAAAAAAAAAAAAAAAAAAAAAAAATCTCAGAGTAGAAGAAACCACTTAGATATTTAAAAGCAAAACTCTTACTTTTTCTGTATGTGTATATATCCTTAGCCCTCTGTTGAGAAAAGATCTTGTAAACTGGCCAGGATGGCCTCAAATTTGCCATCCTCCTGCCTCAGCTTCCCAAGTAGCTGAGATAACAGGCATTCATTAGTCTTCACTGTATGTATTAATACTTTTTTTTTAATTTTGAGACAGGGTCTTGCTACATAGTCCAGGCTGGCCTCAAAATCAGCAATCCTCCTGAAGTGCTGGAATTACAGGGATGACTTACTAGTCCTAGTTCTGTATACATAATACTTTTTAGAAAGGGTAAATCGACCAGGTACATGCTGAGCATTTATTCTAAAAGCAAGGATTAGTAGAGACTCTGTCCTATTTCTAAAACTTCCTATATAAATATGTAGCAATGGTAATAATACCAAAAAACAGTGGAAGATACGCAAGGTAATAAACTGGAACTACAGTAACAAAAATGTACACTTTTTAATATAATCCAGACATTTCGCTTTAAGTAATATATCCCAAGTAAATCCTTGGGGAAAGATACACAGATTTTATTATTAAATTATCCCAATATGCTTAAAGAAAAAAAATCACACATTCTAGGCATGTAGTCTGTCACATATATAGCTAGACCCAGTGCACATTTAATGTAAACAAAATTTGACTTCTAAATTAATATAGTCCCTTGGCTTGAAAGGTACTTATTTTTCAGATGTTAGAAACAATACACAGACTGAGGCTACAAATTTACCTAATAATTTGTCCTTCTTCTTCTGGA
The DNA here is from genome assembly GCA_004027165.1 of Ctenomys sociabilis. Taxonomy (NCBI): domain Eukaryota; kingdom Metazoa; phylum Chordata; class Mammalia; order Rodentia; family Ctenomyidae; genus Ctenomys; species Ctenomys sociabilis. The sequence continues at coordinate 9,707 of PVKA01052522.1, forward strand.
GTAGCTGGTCTTAACCCCAGAACTATGTGACATACCTATAAAGCAAGGGAAAAAAAGATAAATCAAACTTTGTCAGCTGGTACCAGAAACCACTTGATTTTGACTTGATTATATATTTTATATTCTGTGTATGAAATCCTTATTTATTTATTTATTTATTTATTTATTTGGTACAGGTTCTTCCTATGCAGCTCAGATTCCTAGTGCTTTTCCTGTCTCAGCCTTCCCAATGTTGGGATTACAGGCATACACCACCATGCTGGGTTTCAGTGGCCAGCACAGTGCACCCAGGGTTCCACAGCATGCAGTACCAGTGATTAAACGTGGGTCCTTGCACTTGCTTAGATCACCAAGCTACCTCCCAAGCCCAAGATCCACTTTCTAGAATGGAATTAGCCGTAGTTTTCTTTTTTTGGTACCAGCGATCAAACTCTAGACTAGGCATGAGATATAGGACTAACAAACATAATCATCCATATTCTGCTTTCCCATTTCTCACAGCATGATTCTGTGAAGCTACAGCAGGCATTTTTACTCTATCCCATACTCTTTCAGCCAGTGTATGGGATAATACAGTTCTGTCATTATGGAATATACTGTCAGTCTTCATGTAACAATAGCTCCACTACTCCATAATGAAAAAGATGTAAGAACTACTGGTACTACTGTCCTCTAAATAAATCTTATCTTAAACATACCTGGAAGAGCAGATTCAAAAATTCATTAGCAAGAACATTTTTCACACTCCAGATCTGATAATCTTCCAGCGTAAGATGGCCCATCTGAGACATTAAAGAAGATGTCATGTTAAAAGCCTCCTTATTTTTTATAGCATTTAAATACAGTTGGCTCATTACACTTACGCTCCTGGAAACAAAGCAATAACTTATATTCAATGCTTATATTCATCTGAAAAGTTCATGAGCTAGTATAAATTTACAAGTGCCCAAGTTTATACAAATTGCAACTTCAATTTTATTCAAGCAGTCAGTGGTAACAAAGCACTTATCAATAATCTTCTTTTTCCAGTAAGACCTGGGAAATAAAATATTTGCTTTAAGAGTTACTTATGAAAAACCGTGAAAGGCAGTGAGTAGGCAAAATGAAATATTTATTTATTATTATTATTTTTTGAGATAGGGTCTTGCTGTGTAGTTCAGACTGGCTTTCAACTTGTGGCAATCCTTCTGCCTCAGGTTCCCAATTGCTGAGATCATAGGCATGTGCCATCATGCCTTGCAACTGCTTACTAATGGGGGCGGGGGGAGCAGACTTCTCTGCTTTATGCTTTTTCATCTTAAACCTTAAAAAAAAAAAAAATCAAGCAATAGTAACATTTCATAGATTCAAAAGAACTTATGAATATCTACATTATATTTTCCTCAAAATACAATTTTTAAACTTTATTAGTATATTTGATTTACATAATGATTATATTCATCATGAGAGGTTAATACATGTATATAACACATCTTAATATTTTATCTCCTATTCCTTCCCCAAAACAATTTAACATAAATTTTATAAGCTGAGTAAAGCAATAGTTTTGCCATGTCAATGTATATAAAAATTACACACATATACATATATATATATATTAAAAGGCCAATATCTTTCTTTCCTTCCTTTTTTTTTATTTTAGGGAAGGGTCTACAAGGTGTTCAGGGTCTCACTACTACATTGGACTCATAGTGATCTGCCTGTTTACAGCCTCCCAAGAACTGGGATTATAGATGCATGCCACCACATCCAGCCTCAATTGCTGTCTCAGTGTACCCTGGGGGTAGGGCTGGCATGGCAGGCCCCAAATCGAATGCCTGGCCCCTGCACCTGCTTGCAGGCACTTTAATCTGCTGAGCTATTTGGCCAGCCCCTTTATTTCTTTCTTTCTTTTTTTTTTTTTTTTTTTTTTTTTTTTTGGCTTTTTGAGACAGGGTCTCACTATGCAGTTCAGGCTGGCCTTAAG
>PVKA01052523.1:0-11673 GCA_004027165.1 Ctenomys sociabilis
TCCCAGCACTCGGGAGGCTGAGACAGGAGGATTGTTGTGAGTTCGAGACCAGCCTGAGCTACAAAGTGAGCCTTAAGGCCAGCCTGAACTGCATAGTGAGACCCTGTCTCAAAAAGACAAAAAAAAAAAAAAAAAAAAAAAAAAAAAAAAAAAAAAAAAAAAAAAAAAAAAAAAAAAAAAAAAAAAAAAAAAAAAAAAAAAAAAAAAAAAAAAAAGTGGATTACTTGGGATCATAAGGCAATATGAAATGGCTATTCATGATATTTACATTTATATCATTTACATTTGCAGGGGTTGGTAGCTCAAGGAGAGAATGCCTACCTAGCATGCCCTGGCTTCCATCCCAGCACTGCAAAAACATCAATAAATAAAAACAAATTTAAAAAATTGAACCAAATTGATCTCAGGAATTTGTTTGCTTCCAATTGCTCTCAGCCAAACAAGAAACAAAGGATTCTGGTTTGATTCCAGGACTGTTCTTTTTTAAGGCTGCCAGGTCTGCCGCCTTGCACGGATCGGGAGCAACCAAGGCTGACTATTTCTCTGTTTCTGAGAAGGCCCTTCCGACCCGAGCCCCTGCAGCTGCACACACCACCTGTGGAGCAAGGCTGTTGCCCTTTTCAGTTCGTTCTTTCTCATCTCCCCCTGTCTGCCGGCGCAGATGACTGCCTGGAATTCACACGTCTCTTGTTTTCCTTAACTTTAAGACTCTGGCCGCCTCACTTAAATTACTCTCTAAGTAGGAACTGGCCTTCCACGAAAGCCTGAGAGGTGAGAATATAGGGAAGGGGAAGTGGATTCTTGATTCTTTGCTGCTATTATCTTTCCATTCTCCCTCTCTGTTATTTTTGTACTTAAAAATCCCTTTCTCTGGCCACTACAGTGAGAGATTCTATAAACTGTATGCACTTGGGATACTTAGATATTTGAAAACACTTTTGGCTACTGTTTCATCCAGCAATCATTTCATAGCGGACTCGTCTATTGATTTAAGTAAAAGTATATCAAGAGTTCCTTTAGCAGCACACCAAATTTAGTAAAAACTACCTTTGAAACTTCAAAGTATGTAGTTTTGTAAAAGTAGACAGGCTATTAAACAACAGCTACCACAAAAGCTCATTCTGTAGAAAAAAAGAACCTTAGCAACCATTGAGTAGTTCTAACCCTCACCTCCCGTGTGTGTGTGTGTGTGTGTGTGTGTGTGTGTGTGTTTGTGTGTGTGTGTGTGTTGTGCTTCCACAGTAATGAGATTTGTGACATACTGAGTAATAATGAATCTCACCTGGAAAGAACAAACGTGCTACAGTTGCTCTTTTCCTTACACCAAGTTTATTAGAGTCTTAGAGACCATATGGCATTAACTGATGATAAAAGTGTGGTAACGCGATCCACAGACATTTCCTGTTTTTTATCTATGAGATTGTATCTTGTCGTGAACTGCATGTATGACAAAATAACTGAGTTACAGTCTGTAGAGAAGCACCTGGTGCCTAGATACTGTTTAGTGCCCTTTTTAACCTTGTAATTAAATTCCACACCTTTCCAGCTACTGCCTAAAGTATTCAACACTCAATTTTAAATATGTTTTATTAGCTATTAGCATTGAAGTATGTATCATACTTTTGAGAGCCTAGTAACAAAAGCTAAGTCACAATTTTTATGATACAATGTCTGGCTTTGAATTTTTAATTTTACTATACACATTCATGGAGAAAAGTTGCAAAACACAGATGAACAGGAAGACAGCTTTTTTGTAGTCTCACCACCTGGAGGAAACGCTATTTTCCCATACATGTTTTAGTTTCATTTTCATTTTAATCAAGGGTATTTTGTTTGAAATTTTCACAGAAACAGACTTGTTCCTCCAAAGGTGAGCTTCTGAGAATCAGCTTCCCCTGTGCAGAAACAGATTCTGCTCTGGGGAAGGAAGTGGCTCACATCCTGGCCAACAAAGAGTTGTTGTTACTAAGGAATTGGCATAAATTCTTCTTTAGCCAGAAAGACAGTATGTGACAGACTCTAAGAGTTGGACCTGTCTTGGGGGAGATCGGCTTAAAAGCAAAGTTTACTCACATGAAGTGAATTGCGTATTTTCCTTGCCTTCTCACCAATTATTACATCCTAGAAAGACGTCAGCTTGAATTCTAGACGTTCCTTACGAGCCAGGTATTAATCACATGTAAGTTACTAAAGCCTCGCCTGCCACAGTTCTTCCTATGTTAAATGGGAACAATATTTTCTTCACTGGGTGAAGACTGTTAAGTTGCTATAACACAGCTTAGCGTCTGCGTGATGTACAAAGGTTTCAACAGGTGATGGCAGTACAACTGCAGTTTTGGTTGGGCAGGTGGCTTATGAGAAGCTCCGTTTGAAGGCCTTGCTGCACTTCAGAATTCTTCGTATAATTAGTAGACAAGAATGGGTCGTTCTAAACCGCTCACCTTTTTACTTAGCAGCCCTCCTCAGTTTTCTAGTCCAGTGCTGTTCAGTAGAATTCTCTGTTGACAGAAATAGTAACCTGTGCTGTCCAATACCGTTGCGACTACGAGGCACATAATAGCTAGGAGCTCTTGAAATGTGACTAGTGCCACCAATGAGTTAAATTTCAGTTTTAATGTTATTTCTATTAATTTCAATAGAGATACTGCCTTGATTTCTGTCTTTCTCTTTTTGTCTAATTATCCCTATTTTTTAAAGACACAAAGTAGATCCATTTATAGGAACCTCGGTAGCTGCCTCCTCATTCGCAATAAATTTCAAACGATGTTGTTTTCTACATAGCACTTTCTTGATTACAGAATCTTACCACTAAGAAAAAGAAACAAATTGTAGATATTTCCAGTGTCCAGCTTCTCCACCAAGTCTGACTTTTCATGAAGCACCTTTGCAAATTTGTATCTAAATTTGTTTGTTTGTTTGTTTGAATTGGCAGAACAGGTAAAAAAAATATTTTTTTTGCAGATCAGGAATGAAAAGGGGATCTTTCTGCTACCAAATTTCTTTGCTCACAGTATGCAGCAAGGTCTGGTGTTTTGTTTTATTTTTCAGTATGGGGGATTGAACCCAGAATCTTTACAATGAGCTACTTCCCCAGTCATTTTTCTTTTGAGATAGATCTTTCTTAGTCACAAAATTGCCCAGGCTAGGTCTAAACTTGGGATCCTCTTGCTTTAACCTCCTGCATAGTTAGGACTACAGGTGTGTACCAGTGTGCTCGATTTCCACCAGGATAAGTCTTTTTTTTTTTTTTGGTGGAACTGGGGATTAAACTCAGGCCCTCATGCTTGCCAGGGAAGTGCTTGTTCTACTGAGCCATCTCCCGGGCCCCTCCACCAGGGTAAGTCTTGATCTGTTCCTTAAGCAGACACCCTTGCCAGCTGTGCCTGGTGGGTTCTGAACTTGACCAGATACTCATGTGGGGACCACCGAGCTCCTCAGCACTGGCAGCTGTGGCACTGGAAGGAAAGCAAACCTGTGCCCTACCCTCACTCCCACCCTATATTTTCCAGGGTGCAAGGTCTTGCTCCTCTTCCATCTGTGCTAAGACCAGGTTCTAGCTCACATGCTAGATAGAGCACCATGTACTTACAGCAAACAATGCTTAAAAGCAAGCTATGAAACAAAGCCAGTCTTGCATTAGCTCTTCCTTCTCTCCTGGGGAAAGGCTGCCACCTGCTGTAATGCATTAGCATTGGCCTTTCCCAAGGTCACTAATAAACAGCCACATCTATTACACAGAATTAATATATGCACAGCCTAGTCCACCTTCACTCCTGTGGGCCAAGCGTGTAAGAGGAGGGCAAACTAGGAAGCACTGAGCAAGACAGAAAAAAAATTCATGCATATGAATGGTGCTCAAAAGAAACTGAGGTCTCTAACTCTAAGTGTAAGAGGGTTTCTTTTCTTTCTTTCTTTCTTTCTTTCTTTCTTTCTTTCTTTCTTTCTTTCTTTCTTTTTTTTTTTTTGTGAGGCAGGGTCTTGCTATGTAGTTCAGGCAGGCCTTCCATCTCACAGCAATCCTCCTGTCTCAGCCTCCGAGGGGCTGAGGTTACAGGCATGTGCTGCCATGCCCCGCAAGAGTATTCTTTCTGTAGCCCTCAGCAGCAGCAACATGTTCAAAATTAGCTTATACTAACCTTCTGAAAAATCTCCTTTGGCAGTCTTGCTGATTTGTGTGTATCTTTATTCTTTACAATACTGGAAAGTCTTTGACAGGCGAAAGGATTTGAGAAAATAAAAATTGATCATCCTCAGGGCAGCATCTGAGTCTTTTCTTTTTCTTCCATTTATGTATTTGATACAGGATCTTACTACACAGCTCAGACTCACAGTGATCCTCCTTTTTCTAGCCTCTGTAGCGCTGGAAATACAGGCCTGCACCACCACGTAAGTTGGCCTCGGGGGTCGGGGCCAGTGTGGGATGCTGGACCAGAAATTGAACCCTCACCCCTGCACTTGCCAAAGCAGGTGCTTAGTCCACTGCGCTATATCACTGGCCCAGCATCGAGTCTTGATCCTTGCTTTCTTCATGCATTTTGTGTGGCTCCTTCAAAACAGACTGAGTATAGAGCCCATCTCATTATAGAAAAGTTTAGTTTGTTTTCAGTCTTCCTGGTGGGGGGCAATGTACCCAGGAAAAAGAAAAATATTTTCATGGCTCAGAGAAAGAAAAGTGAAGGAACTGTGACACATAACCCTCTATATAAGGGCTGGGGAGATGGCTCAGTGGAGTAAAGCGCTTCCCTGGCAAGTGCAAGGGCCTGAGTTCAATCCCTGGTTCTGCAAAAAAAAAAATAAATAAATAAATAAAAAAAATAAAAAACCCTCTATATAGTGCTCTGATGTACTGACTCTTTTGAATTGATGCATTTGAAAACCAATAAATGCAAGGAGAAGCTTTCTCTCAACTCTCCTTATCTACCTAAAAGATAGGTCTACCAAAAGGTCTCTCCCCTAGAAGAATCATCAGCTAGGGAAGATGGAACAAAAGTACAGAATGTTAGTGATTTTTAAGGCTGTGTGATATTCATGAAAATCTTCTGCTCTCTCTCTACCTTTGTTTATTTGACTGTTTCATAGGACAAAATTTAAAAACTAAGCTAGGGCAGGCACGATGGCACATCCCTGTAGTCATATCTGACAACTGGATAACTTAGACACATCTCAAACTTTTTTAAAGTGTTGGGAGGCTGGGGCTTTTGTGCTAGACCATATGTTGCATGAAGCCCTGAGTTTAATCCACACTGGCAACACAAACAAAAACTCTGAAATTTCAGTCTTAGGGTGGAGAAGGATGTTAATTGCCCAAAAGAAATAAAGAAATGCTGGTGGCTTTAGCATCTATTCTAGTTCCTCAGTTGCCTACCTCTCACTGTGCAGTGTAGGAAGTGAAATGTGGCACAATTAGTCCCCTGGGGCGGAGCCTATCCACATCCCCAGCACTGGTTAATGAACAATGAAATCACTGGAAAACAAAGAGACAAACCCAAAGCACTGATGCCTGGGTTCCACTCTTTTACATTAGTTGCCCCAGGGTTTGTTGCCTAACTTTGAGAACTATACATTCTGACTAAAACATGAGCAAAATAAATCAAAATAATGGTGATGCCTAATGTATTTTTCGCCTATTAGCTTTACAAAGATAAAAAGTTAATTAACACCAACTTTTGTCGACCACTTGAAGATCTAGTAATTTTCCTACACATTGGTGAAACTATAAATTCATATAAAATCCCTTGAAAGATAATTTAAACATATTTATCCAAAGTCTCTTGAAAGCAGAAGTAACATTTTAGTGCTAAGAATGGACTAGAAAGGAAGCACTGTGCAAAACCAAAATTAATTGACTACTTAAATACGGAAGAAACTGTCAAAAAATTACTAGGGGCATTTATAAAAATAGATAAATGATTCAATTTGGGATGTTTTCTGTTACTTCACAATGAAGACAATTTTCTCATTTCCTTTAAATCCAGAATCTAAATCTTAGTTCATATAATTATATAGGAAACTTGGAATTTCATCAAGTAGTAATCCAGAAACTTAACAAGGAAAAGGATTATGTCCCTTAGCTTCAGATACATGTAAAACTTACTTAAACAAAATGCACTTCAAATAAAAGGGAAAACTTTTTTTTCCCCACCTCATTTACTGGCAAGGATTTTCTTTAAACACCTAAATTAGCAAATATGTAGAGAAATAGGTACTGTCATACTCTGCTGGTAGAAGGATAAATGGTTACAACTTCAGTAATATAATTTTATAGCACTTAAGAAAAACCTAAAATGACAATAGGCCTTTAAGACAATCTTTTCAATTTCAAAAGTATATTTGAATATCTTTCGTCTTTTATTAATAATGTAAAGCCACATCATTCTAGAATTTCCTTCATCATTAGATGGTCTCTGAGAACCCTCCCTCCCCCATTTCCTGGAATCTTTCTTTTGTGGCCTACTTTCTTGTAGTCATGAAATAGTAATTTCCTAAGTAAAGGTATATAGAGGTAACATTTTGAGTCACTGAATCTCTACCCTTATACTTTATTGGCAATTTAGTTGAATATAAGATGTCATTTCACCTCAGAAAATAGTTCTCCATTGTTTTCTAAAATCCAGTCACACTGTTAAGACATTCAAAGTCATTGTTTCCCCTCCCTTTTGCTATGATCTTTCCCACCTCTCTTTGGAAGTTTTTATGGGTTTTATTCCCAGGGCTCTGACACTTCATGTTTGTGTTCTTGGTGTAAGTCTTTTTCACTTATCGGGCTAGATACCCTGACCTGATATTTGTGTTCTTCTGTTCAGATAAATTTTGTTGAATTTCTTTTTCATTCTTGAAAAAGAAAACAAAAATTTCTCCTTCATTTTTGATCTATACTTTGCAGAACTCCTATTGACAGAACAACAGAATTTCTGATTGATTTTCAAGTGTCATCCTGATTTTTTCTCTGATGTGTTATCTCTGCCTTCTTGTTTGCCTTTTCGGAAGGCATCTTCCATAATCTCCTGCTCTTCATTTGGACATTTCTGTTTCAACAATTATATTTTTAATATCAAAATGCTATTAAAAACTCTCTCTCTCTCCTCTCTCTACAATCTTTTTGAGTTTCTTTTGTCTCCTCTGATATTTTGGGCTTTTCTCAGTTGTCTGGTAATTCTTGGACTATATCAGATGGTGATCAGTGGGTATACCTTTTTTTCCCTGGACAATGGTTAAATTCTATATATGAAGGTTTTTTTTTTTCTCCTACTTGATTTAGTTTCTCTGTTGAAGAATTCTACAATCTCCTGTCTTACCCCCCCCTTTTTTTTTTTTTTTTTTGGCAGAACCGGGGATTGAACTCAGGCCCTTGCACTTGCCAGGGAAGCACTTATTCCACTGAGCCATCTACCCGGCCCCAGTCTCCTGTCTTAAATTGCATTTTTGAGTAGTGGTAAAAATGGTCTGAAGGTCTGCCACTCATCTGGTAACTACTGAATTACTCCTACTTATTTGCTATACATTTAAACTGATACAACCAAGGAAATTTGGGCTACATGTCTGTAGCATGTACAGTTGATGGAGGCCACTATGAAGCAGCTCTGGGCAGGACTTAAGTTAACCAACTGTCTTTCCATGCTTACTTGTGGGACACTGGTCCTTACTGAGGCCTGTAATGGGGGTGGAGTCATGAAACCTCTGAGGACATGACAAGGCCACAGCCAAGACACTTGGCTTCAACCTCAATTAACTAGATAAAGTCTGTGGCTTCAGGCATCTCCTGGAGATAACATAATTCTCTTAAAGTAATGAAATGTCTTTTTTTCTTAAACATTTTAATAAAATTAAAAAATATATATTCTAAACTGCAAAATCTATAGGGACAAAAAGTGGAAACCAGAGAGCCAGTTTTTCTCATCAGGCCTCCAGTGTTCCCCTGGAAAGAGGCTCAGTTGGGCTCATCTGAGTGTGGGACTGCTGGCTTGGGCAGGGGTGTCTTACTTGGAGAAGCCCTTGCATAGACCTCCAAGGACCTTGGAAGACCCTGCCATTCAAGGCAGAGTTCTGCCTCTTTTCAGTATTCCCTGGCTTGTTTTGACACCATAATAAATACAACCTGCCTACAGAAGTTATCTTAAGCCCCAGAAAATTCCTATGAGAGGATTTTTAATCCTCCTGGAACCCTGAATCATTTCATTTGTCTAATTTATCGAAGCCTTCACCATCCACTCACTTGGGAGATTGCAGACCTAACCAGCCCACAATAACTAAGGACATGTTGACCTGATACACATCTACATTTGAAAATAGTCTGGAAAATCAAGTGGGCATGGTGCACTCCTAGAATCCCAGCACTTGGGAAGCTGGGGTAGGAGGATTGGTGCGAGTTTGAGAACAGCCTGAGCTACAAAGTGAGAGCAAGGCAAGACTGAGCTGCTTAGTGAGACACTGTCTCAAAAAAAAAGATGGAAATATATATATCAAAATGTTAAAATACTATAGTTTTTAATGTGGATTCATGGATGTTATGGCTTGTGTCTAAATACCTCCCCACTCCAAAACCTCATACAATCATAAATGAGCCTTTTATAGAGGTGGCTGGATCTAAAGTAATGTGAAGCTGGATTGATACTTATATTTTGTAATTTAGGGAAGGGTCTACAGGGTATGCAGGGTCTCTATTATAGACAGCTAATTCAGGTAAGAATATTATATGCAGTCAGACAGAGCTGACCCCTTAAGACAGTCAGAACAAAGATTAAAAATCATTGTATCATTGTGGCAGGAGGTTCATCTGTTGGACACCGGGCCTCCAGATAAAGATCAGACTTGTAGTGATTCTCTTGTTCACAGCCTCCTAAGTGGTGGAATTACAGATGTGCACCACCAGGCCCAGTTTCAATCATCTCACTGCACCCCAGGAGGCAGAACTGGCATGGCAGGCCCAGGGATCGAACCTCAGACTCCTGAGCCTGCTTGCAGGTGTTTTAATCTGCTGAGCTATTTGGCTGGCTCTTGAATTGATACATTATTGATAGAAGAATGTGAAATGGTATAGTCACTTTGGAAAACAGTGGAAAGTTTTTATGTTAATTATACATTTACCATATAACCAAATAGTTCTACTTTAGGTATTTACCTAAGTTATGTTTACATAAAACATTAATATTTATAGCAGATGTATTCATAATGTCCTTTAATTATAGTATATCTCTAACATGAACACTACTCAGAAATAAAAAGGAATGAACTATCAACACATATGATGCATTATTCTATGTGTAAAAAAGCCAGACTCAAAGGGCTATGTACTCATTATATTTATATAACATTTTCAAACAGGCAAAACTATGGAGTAGGGCTGAGGATATTATAGACAGTTAATTCAGGTAAGAATATTATAGGCCGTCAGACAGAGCTGGCCCCTCAAGACAGTCAGAACAAAGATAAAAATCATTGTATCATTGTGGCAGGAAGTTCATCTGTTGGACACCAGACCTCCAGATAAAGATGGAATGGCCAGACCCCCATGCTTCCCCATGGGATGAGATAAGCAGTAACAGCTGGTCCAATAAAGTCTAGATAGAATCAGCCGCCTGGGTAGGTGACTAATACCTTCACACCCATCCCTCCCTGAAAAGCTCCTTGCATATACACCTGCTACAAGCCTTGCCTCCCCTACCTAAGTGGATATACTTACAACCTTGTTGGTTGACCATAGCTTTAAGTAACACTGCCCACCTCATGATATTTACTCTATAAAAGTCCTATATTCTTCTTATCTCATACTTGAAGGGTTAGCAGGATAATTGGAAGGAAGTATGAGTTTGCTTTTATTTCACAGATTCTGGATTATGACTTGCTTAGATAATAAAAAACTTGGTATATCTGAAATCTAACAGGCTGAGAGCTATAATGTTTCTCATATGCCACTTGGAGGCTGTATATCATACCTATATCAAGGGGACATGGTGAAAAATGGACAACATAAGGGGATTTCTTGGGTGGTAGCACTTTCTGCTTCTAGATTATGTGACTCTGTATTTGTGGAAACATCTGGTGTGCACTAAAAAGTGTAACTTTCACTGTATATAAATGAATTTTAGGGCTCAGTAGAATAAGCACTTGCCTGGGTCCTGAGTTCAATCTCCATTACCCCCCCAAAAAAAGAATTTTAAATGTAAATAAAAAGCATTTAAATGACATAAATGTATTAAAATGACAACTTATAAGGTAGCTAAATTTTTTTTAGTAAACAATAGTGCTTTATTGAATACAGTTAGTTTAAATGGATACAAATTTGCTGTATAAAGTAAGTGTCTTAAAAATACATTTCTAGGGACTGAAGATATAGTTCAGTGGCATAAGCACCTACTTGGCAAGTGCAAAGTCCTGAGTTTGATTCCAAGTCTCATCAAAAAAAAAATTCTATAGGTGGAGATTATCTCTTAGTAAAAGAACAATTAGCAAAAGTTTATGTTTAGACTTGAACAGCAGAACACAAGGGGATTTAGTAGAAGTGTGACCAGGTACCCTCCCAGCCCATATTGCCATCATCAAGTACCACTGGGTTCCAAGCAGTACCTATTCAGACATATCCTAATTCTCAAATGACACCTTGAGAATTCATTTTTCCCTTCTTACAGCTTTTTAAAGCAGGTAATACATGTCAACTAACTTATTGGATGAGACTAACATAACTAACTTATAAAGTAGCTAAATATTTTAGAAAGATCCTAGTGTGTGGCATTCTTAAAATTAAGTTGGTCAGGCCAGGGAGATAGGTTGGTGGTCCAGGTACCTGGCTGGCAAACACAGGGACCCAGGTTCAATCCCAGGTACTGTGTGGCATACTGACCCTGGGAACCCAGGGCAAGCCAAGCCAAGTCGGCCACCAAGACCAGGCATAGTGGTGCACACCAGCAATTCCAGTGCTAGGGAGGCTAAGAAAGGAGGATCACGAGCCATTGCAGTACATTGAGCTCCATAGAGACAGCACCAGAGCAAGTGAGAACCGGACGGGCACTGGGCGACTCTGTACCTAGCTGAGGAAAACAAGTAAACATGGGCAAAGGAGATCCTAAGAAGCCATGAGGCAAGATGTCATCAAATGCATTCTCTGTGCAAACTCGCCGAGAGGAGCACAAGAAGCAGCACCCAGATGCTTCCGTTAACTTCTCAGAGTTTTCTAAGAAGTGCTCAGAGAGGTGGAAGACCACGTCTGCTAAAGAAAAATTTGAAGATATGGCAAAAGCGGACCAGGCTCGTTATGAAAGAGAAATGAAAACTTATATTCCTCCTAAAGGAGAAACAAAAAAGAAGTTCAAGGATCCCAATGCTCCCAAGAGGCCTCCTTCGGCTTTCTTCTTATTCTATTCTGAGTATCGCCCAAAAATCAAAGGAGAACGTCCTAGCCTCTGCATTGGTGGTGTCTCAAAGAAACTTGGAGAAATGTGGAATAATACTGCAGCAGATGACAAGCAGTCATATGATAAGAAGGCTGCAGAGCTGAAGGAGAAGTATGGAAAGGACATCGCTGCCTACCGGGCTAAAGGAAAACCTGATGCAGCAAAAAAGGGAGTCATCAAGGCTGAAAAAAGCAAGAAAAAGAAGGAATAGGAGGAGGATGAGGAAGATGAGGGTGAAGAGGAGGAGGATGAAGAAGAGGATGAAGAAGAGGATGATGATGAATAA
>PVKA01052524.1:0-11671 GCA_004027165.1 Ctenomys sociabilis
AGGGAAGGGAAAGGAAGGGAAAGTGTAGTGAAGGGAAAGGGTAGGGAAAGGGAAGAGAAAGGGTAGGCAAAGGAAGGGAAAGGGAAGGGAAAAGGAAGAGAAAGAAAGGGAAGGGAAAGCCGGGCGTGGTGGCGCATGCCTGTAATCCCAGCACTCGGGAGGCTGAGGCAGGAGGATTGTTGTGAGTTCGAGACCAGCCTGAGCTACAAAGTGAGCTTAAAGCCAGCCTGAACTGCATAGCGAGACCCTGTCTCAAAAAGACAAAAAAAAAAAAAAAAAAAAAGAAAAAAGAAAGGGAAGGGAAAGGGAAGGGAAGAGAAGGAAAAAGGAAATTGGATAAAAGTAGGCAGTACCAGTAACAGAGCAAGAAATTAAATAAAAACAGGAATTAGTAGGCAAGTTTCTTTGAGTTACGGTGGCTTTCACCTGAACTCATGTTCTAAAGTCTCTAGCTAAGACAGAGCACGAAAATACATGAACTTTAAATTTTCTGGTGGTATAAACACACTAATCCCATAGAGATGCTAGATCATAGGATGCCTGCGAACAAATCCAGGCAGAAGCAAATAAGCACAGCCAAGAGCTAAAGGGCTCATGACTTGCAATAAGTAAGTAAGACGTGCACTGGAGAGAATTCTCCAAGTAGTGCTTCCTCAAATGTATAAAATGAGAGGTTTCTATGGGGGAAACTCACACATATGCACATAGGATAGACTCATTGTCACCTAAAGAGTCAGGCTTATTCCTAAGGACACTGCATCTAAAATCACATGCTGTCCACAATAAGAACATTTAGTAGTATAATAAGCAAACTTTGCACTATCTAGTGTAAAGTTTACCTGTAAAGAATGAGTCAGAGTGACTGAGTGATGTTGGTCAGGCATCTGAAGAGACTTAACAGAAACAAATAATCCACAAACCAGTTTTGAAAGAGTATTAATTGCCACTTAAGGGAAGTGCAGCTTTTACTCCAGCAAGGCTAGGCAATTACTCCCAAAACTTTTGACCAGTTAATAATAGCTCCTTGTCTGTTTTAAGTCCCATCCACCAAGGAAGTGGTCCTTTCCCTGAGCTATCACTGAACTGATCTCATATCCCAGGAATGAAGACTAATGTTTATCAACATGCTTAACAGAATTTTGTTTCACACCATTGTCTTTCACTTCAGTCCCATTCAATATGCCAAATTCAATCATTAATAATCCATTCTCTGGTGTGGTCCAGTGGATTATGTCCCGAGCCATTTCATGTTCTTCCAAGCCATCTATATCCCCTTAAAAATTATCTATCATTTCCTTAAAATTATCTTCTTTAGTTACCCTTCCCTACTCCCTCAGAAGAGGGAGAAGAAGAGAAGAATCAGGTCAGACTAGTGGGTGGTCACATTACGTGCATCTGTTAGGCATGTAGTTAGACATTCATGGGCCAGAGGGAAAGAGATCAAGCCAAAACAGCATCCTCTACTGATTGTAGTTGAAGAG
Source organism: Ctenomys sociabilis (assembly GCA_004027165.1). NCBI lineage: Eukaryota > Metazoa > Chordata > Mammalia > Rodentia > Ctenomyidae > Ctenomys > Ctenomys sociabilis. The sequence goes on from PVKA01052524.1 coordinate 1,482, forward strand.
ACCTCATTTTATAATGATAATCACTTGGTAATCATTGATAATTATTTGGTTTATCTCTGACACAAAGACACAGAAGCCTCTGTTTCTCAAACAAACTATACAATATTCCTGGTTTCCATATACAGCAGTCCAGTGATACCAGAAAGGGTCATTTTCTTTGAAGTCTCTCCTGACATAGATTAGAACTTAACTTTCATAACTTTCTGAGTTTCTTACATCATTAGACACCCTAAGAGAGTGCTGACCTTTTACCAGGACAACATTTGGTAATTTCAAAGTAGGGTCTAAGAAAATTTTCAATAAGCATGATAACATCATAACTAGTTTAAACCCAGGTGTAGCTATATTGTGCATGTGGAGATATCCAAACTCAGTGCAGATGCTTGGTTAGCACTGCCCAATTTCTCATTTGAAGACCTAAAGCTCTCCATATTTGCTTGATGACAAACTCTACCCATACTGCTGCATGGCCACCTATATGTATGTATTGAATTATTTCCTCAAAGACATAAAGAACCAAGGACCAAGGAGCCTGAAAGATGGTTCCTCTCAATATGACCTGACTTCCTGGTGACAATTGCTTCTATGCATATAAATAAATTTGTGTGTCTTTTCTCCTCAATCTGTCTAATGTCAGTTTATTCCAACAAAACTTCTGAAGAATGAGAGTGTTCCCTTCACCCCTGCAACTCAAAATCTTCTTTTGTTGGAGTAGAAATCTGCTATTTATCTATTGACTATTAGATTAAAATGGATGGAACAGTTATTGAAAAGACAGGAAGTTCTTAGATAAAAGTAAGTTTATTTCTTTATATGTTTGTTAAAAAGTTATCTTAATATGTGCATGTATTTATATTTAAATATAGGTCCCATGTGTAGTAGCTGAAAAAGAACAGAATTCATCAATTTTGCACATGCTGCAAGCAGGGAAAGCCTCCATAAAGCAAGGGCTAGAAAGCAACCATGCTGACACTGCGGATAGCACTGATCCATTTTTTAGCGAATGCAGATGCTCACTCCGTGCCAGACACTGGTGTAAGTGTGAGAGAGACAATAATCAATAAGACACGCCTAGTTCTTGTCCATTCAAATTTCTAGGGCCTGAGAGATGAGTGACCACAGCAGTATAGATGCTTCTGGACATAAGAAGCAGTGCTGAGTCCTGGGATGGCAACCTTGCAAGAGATAGGCCCACAGCAGGCAGGTGACAGGACAAATGCCAGAAATATGTGGCAGGCCCAGAGCCAAGGTAGAAGTGATTCACTACTTCCTAAGGCCTGCAGTTCACCTGAACCTGCTCTAAGAAGGTGGATGGAGGCCTTCAAGCAGGAATGTTTAAATAGAAACGTCATGGTCAATCTCAGGAATATATGACCTCTGTATCACATAAAATGCATAACAAAATTTTATCTTGCCTAGGACCCTGAATGAAACAGTGATTCAAGCCCAGGATTCCACTGCCTTTCTCTCCATTAATTCCATTAGAAGGACTGATATATAATAAAAATGGGGGAAATTTTCATCAAGCCAGAATTGCAATCAAAAGTGAAAAACAGACTTGATGGATTTCTAAATTATACTTTATTTTCATCCAGGGAAAAATAAAAAAGCATGTGTGACTCTCCAGAGGGACATCAAGTAAGCTGATAAAATATAATCAAACAGCATTTGTGCATACACAAATTGTGCAAAATGCATCTGACAAAATGTTCTTGGGCAAAGAGTTTCTGCAGATGCTAAGGGAAGGAACACTCTAAGAAGGTGGATAGAGGCCTTCAAGTAGGAATGTTTAAATAGAAACATCAAGATCAATCTCAAGAATATATGACCTCTGTATCACATAAAATACACAACAAAATTTTATCTTGCCTAGGACCCTGAATGAAACAGTGATTCAAGCCCAGGATTCCTGGCCAAGGGAAGAGTGGAGAGCTTCTGTCCTGAACCCAGAACATGAGGAAGAAGGCTGGAGAAAGGCCTTTCAGGGGAACATAGAAGATCTCAACCATAATATTCTGCTCCTGGCCCCACAAAATTTCATGTCTATCTTATTATGCTAAATGGGTTTAATCTATCTCTAAGAGTTACCAAACTTTAAACTGCTCCAACACTGTTCAAAAGTTCAAATCCATAGTGCCCTCTTAGTTCAAGGCAAACTCTTAGCTGTGAGCCCCTGTAAAAATAAAAAAGAAAGTTAAATACTTTCCGCATACAGTGGAATGGTGTAAACATTTCCATTTCAGAAAGGATAAATGAAAGTACAGAGAGCAATCAGACCAATCCAAGACCAAATCTCAGCAGGGAAAACATTAAATCTTGCAGCTATGTTTCCAGCACCTGGGGCAAAAATTCTGAGAAATGAGACCTCTTAAAGCCTTTGATTATGGGAATTGGGGCAGGTTAGTCTGAGAGGGGAGCTCTGAAGGAGTTTTGCAGCCTTGGAATTATGGTCTTCGCTCTTGCAGCCCACCGTGCCTCTCTCTTAGGCAGGCTTCCCTTGTTGCCTGTGACTCTTTAGCAGATATTTTACATTCTTGATATCTCCAACTCTCTAGGGTCTCCACAGTATTTCCCCTTAAGTTTCACTCTCCCAGCTTCCTGCTCTACCCTATCAGGAGCACATGGCCTAGTATTTCAGACCACCTGCTGAAATATTGCTGGAAGCCTTCTTGACTCCACAATTCTAGCATTCTGCTGGCCTGAAAAACCAGAGCCATATGAGTCACACCAATACCTACCACCAACTCAAGCAGGAGCATAGCCCTCTGGACTATGGCTTTAGTGGCTACTGAGTACCTAGACGGCTGAAAATAGTGAAAAATAAATCCCAGAGAGCTGAGTCATTAGGAGGCCTTCTTAGGCAGGCATCCCAGAGGCTTCCTTCACAAACAAAAGGTGTGTACTTTTGCACTGATGACTCTATGATAGGTTGGTTCCTAAGATGCCTTAAAGCTGTCTTTTCTGTTGTACCAGTGCAAAGTACTTAGCTTCTTTTTAATGCTCACATGTCTCTTGGTCCCAACTTTCCAAATCCTTTTTTCCTGCGCAAGCTGCAAGATTTCCAAATTTCTATTCTGCCATTTGCTCTTGATTATCATTATAAATGTAGATAAAAGCAGCCAGTGATATTCAACCCACAACCTGAATGTTTAGATATTTTGAAATTTTCTCCACCAGATAAATTAGTCCACCAGCCTTAAATTCAGCCTTACAAAATGTCTTAGTGTATGAAAAAGTCATAGACAAATTTCTCTGCCAGATTGAAAAATGCATAGCTCTAGTTCAGTTTACAACAGAGTCTTCATTCCCAAGTGAGACCCCATAAGTCTGAATTTTGCTATCTGCATTCTTATCATCATGCTGGTCTTCTAAATTCCTACCAAAAATTCCCACAAATCTCTGATTATAGCAATCTAGAGTTTCTCTTATCCACTTCTCCCAACTCCTTCTTCAGAACTGCTTTAAAGGATTCTACACCACATGGTCTGTATCAGAGCAATTACCCCAATCTTAGTAACAATTTTCTCTATTAGTCAGCTTTCCTGTGGTTATGACTAAAAACCTACCACCTGCAACTCAAGAAGACAGGTTTAATTTGGCTTGTGCTTTTTAGGAGGATCCAATCCATGTTGGTGGACTCTAAGACAGAAACAATATGCTGGAAAGGCATGACAAAAGAAAGGTGTTCACCCATGGCAGACAAAACTGAGAAAAAGGAAGAGGTTGGGTAACCAAGGCCTGGAAAACACCCCTCCAGATCCCCGGAATCCACCTCCAACCAAGCCACATCTGCTAGGAGACACATTCAGCCATAACTCAATGGATTAGTTCACTGATGAATACAATGCACCCATAATTCAGTCACCTTTCCCAGCCACCACTTTTAGCTTTTGGGGCACATTTAAGGTTGAAAATATAATAATGAAAATTAGCAAAACTTTCTCAAGATTGTGCTACTCCCATTCTGTTTAGTTATCAAAGTTTGCCAGATTTATTTCATCAATGACAAAAGTGTGCTTTGATTTGCCCCTCTGTGTAGCCTGGGAGAACATGCTCATAGACTGTCGTAGCTCTCCAACAGAAATCATATTGGCTATTTTTTCACTGGCACACAATTCTGGATTATTGCATGTTATCACACTTCTTCTGAAAGTACACTGGAAATTCAAGAAGCAGAGTCTTTGCTTTCTCTGTAGTGTCTTAAATAAACACAGAAGTAGAATCTCAGGAGAGAGGACAGCCTCACCAAGGTTGACCCTTCTTGGCTGCAGCAACAAGTCCTATAATGCCATGAGGGAAGGAGATGGCTAAAGTAGGTGTGAAGCTGTAATTACAAGAAGGAGATAAGCTCATCTCCACTGCTCAAGGAGAGTGGATGAATGGGTGGAGAGCACAATGTAAAAGCTATGAGCATTTCTGTTCTCCAAAGCAAGGTCTCTACAGCATGGTTATTTAGGAGATGAAAGCAAAGATCTAGAGTGAGCCAGCCCTAGAGTCAAGTGTCCGATTCCTTACATTAGTACCATGGAGCTGGTTGATTGTCTTATTTTGAGTCCCAGACTCTTCTGTTATGTGGATGCCATTGGTATCAATGTTCTGTGTTTGTGTAGAAATGAACCATCGTGGGTACACTTGCCAAGCAATTCCTACACATATGTAGACTCACTGTTATGCTGCTCTACCCCGATTTGTTCTCCACATGTTGGTGAAACACCCAAAATGAACTTTTTAATCATAAAGAGAATCATACATTTTCTCCATTGCAACCCTTCAACAGCTCACCATCATCCCAGCAACAAACCCACCATGTCCCACCACAGGACATATGGTCTGCCTGTGGCTACTTTTCATCCTCTTCTTTGTCATCATCTCTTTGCCCTTTGAGCTCCAGTCCCACTGACAAAATCACTACCCTCCAATGGCCAGGGGCGGATCTGCACAGGGCTTTTGTCCACCTTGTTCTCTATTATGGTCCTTCCCTGAATATTATCTAAATTTCATCTCTAAATTTCATAAGGTATCTACTTAAAAGCCATTTTCAGGACACTCTTCCTTGAACAAGCTACCAAAAACAACTACTTTATGTGTGCAATCTTTTCATTCAGTGGTACACTCCTTTTTGACTTCACATTATATTTATTTTTAACACATTATAAGAACCAGTTCTCTGTTCATCAATGCTCTGACCAATGTGGGTCCATTAATCAATTAATATGAGTCATGTCTCCGTCCTTGTCTCGTTCTTTATCCGAGCACAATTATAAAAAGTCATTTCTGAAAATCTGACAAAGAGACCTGTGTTTCTCTAACTGACAAAGTCCTGCCACCTCCTGCTAATGTAGGCACCACCAGCATAACCCACTGAAGCTGCACTGAGAGCACACGTTCCACCCACATCCTCATTTGTGTCTTTACCACAACGAGTGTCTTGAGCTCTACATTTATTTTCCCTGCTAAGGGAAATCTATAAGTAATAGATTTCTCCTCATAGCTACCTGATTTTTCTTTGGACTCCCCCCAGCTCCCTATTAAGCACCTAAGTGTGGCAGGATGCATGCAGCCTGTGAATGTTTTTTTTTACAGGCACCTGATAAGTGCTATGATCCTTTGTAGCACTCGATGCATAATAAATAATGATATACTCCCAGATGATTACTATATGAGTGCTGCAGTGATGAACCACTCAGGAGGAAGTAATAACCATGAGCAAAGAGAAAAGCAAACAGACTAACAATCTGTTGTACTATACCAAGAAATAAGTCAAGTAACACACAGAGATTCATCAGGGACTGAAACATTTCGTTGACAAAGCCACGGGATAATAGGTGTGTTTAAACAAGCCTTTCTCTGTGCAGCTTCAGTTGCTATACAACATACTGTTATCCAGACCTTGCTGTCCCAAGGAGAGGCCACACTGGGATCGGGGAAGAAGCATACAACATCAACTTGTCAAGGTTTGTGAGCAGAAACTGACTTACGTGCATTATGTCCAGGGGAAGCTGGCTTCATTTTGACTCCAGTAGGCACTCAGAAATGCACAGTAATGGAATAATGGGTGGTGATTCTTTAACAGACCCTAGCCATAAGTGAGAAAGTATTGCGCAATTTTTGTCCCAGTGAAGGAATATTACTGGCTGTCTGAATGTTTAATAGCAACAAAACACATGTTGCTCAAAATTGGATTCTGATAAAAACTGATGCACATGGTATGATTCCTTATATAGAACACCCTTGAAATGACAAAATTATAGTAATAAAAAGCAGATCCATGGTTGCTGTGAATTAGGTTTTGGGTGGAAGATGTGGTTATAGAGGCAGCATGAAAAATGAAGGAAGACTTCATATCTTAGTTTGGGTGTTGTCAATACAAATTTATAAATAGTACTATATAGCAACAGTGCTGTCTCCAACAACAACAGAAAAAATGATGAAAACAAAGGTCTGTGGGTAAGTAATAATGTTTTCAGAGGTATAATAAGAAAGAAAACCATAATTCAAGTCTGCAGAAAGACAGCGGTAAGTTTTTGTTTTGTTCTCCAGTGTTCTCTGGCCTGAAAGCTGAATTCAAAGTGGAAATTGTAGGTGGCCATCAGCACACATACACAAAGGCATCCAAAACAGACACCTAATTCTTGTTCTGGAAGCCTTAAGGGAACTCAAAAATCTCAAAGACAATGAGAAAATTATATGTCGTATTCCTCTCTGGCTTCTCATGCCCAGTGCTAAGAAATAAAATGGTAGTCTTGGCAAAGGCCTCTCTCTTAGTGGAGTTGAAATTTCAGGTGTGTTGATGGTGTGATCATTATTTTTATCTATCATGGTCTTTCTTCCATTTGTCAGAGTTGTAGCTGCTTAAATGCATCAGCAGAGCAGGGGATAGAAAACACAAACAATACTGTACCTAGGTTCTATGAAGAGGGAGGATATCAAAATAAAACCCCCATAAAGCTGGTTAACAACCCCTGGGCTAACCATCAAGCTCTACATGGCATGCAGAAAATGTACAGAACTGAAATGACAAACAAATGTCTGTCCAAATCTTTGTTCAGTCACACAGTGGCCTATGCATGGGATAAATCTAAACAACTCTGCAAGATAAAGAACGATGAGCAGAGGATGGAACTATGGTCCACAAAAGGAAAATTGAAATGCATAGCTAGAACCAATACACGTCAACTGGTGTTATGCTTTGTGTCTAGTTGTCCCCCTAAATCCTCATGCAATCACTGGAGTGGACTTCTAGAGTTTGAGATTAATTCTCAATCCAATGATAGCATTATGGGTATAAGTACTATAACCACCCTGGGGCAGATAATCTGTACACAAATGCAAGGAGGGGAGGAGGCTTGCTAACAGCTGCTGCCCCTCCCTTGACTTTTTGCTGTTTTCCATTGAGATGAAAGGCTTCCCTCTTCCATGTATCTCTCTGCCTTGCAGCCAGCAGAGTATGGACTGAAACCTCCACTAACTGTGAGCTAAATAAACCATTCCTTCCTTAATTTTGGGTGTCAGGCATTTTAGCCCAAAAATTAGAGAAAAGTAACTAAGCCAAGTGGCTTCTAAAAGAACAACAACATCTGCCACACATTAAATAAGAGCCAGAACACAAAACATGATATTTAAAAATCCAAGAAATGATTCAAAACTACCTGCTACAAAAAAAAAAGAGAGAGAGAAGAAGAGAAAGAAAAAACAGGAAATTCTCAACTGGTTTGTGAGAAGACAACTAACATAAACAAATGCAGGGATGATATTATACTCTTAATTAGTCAGTAAACACTGTGGACCAATGTTAGACAAATAATTCAAAGGGAAGTGTAAAACTCATTCTCAAAACCAACGGGGAACCAGAAACTCAGCAAAACAGTAAAATATATAAGAAGAATCAAATGTGAATATTAGAACTTTAAAAATGTATTAACAGAATTTAATACTCATCAGAGGGCTAGATAGCAAGTGTAGGAGGACAAAAAGGATTGAGGGAAGAGTGATCAGAGCCACAGGGATTTGTAGGACTGTAACAAAAGATTTAACTTGCATTTCATTAAAATCCTAGAAATAGAGGAGAATCTTGATGCATGTAATAGATTACTCACTCAAATCTCAAAAATATATTCAGTATCTGAAAAAAAATAGTCATTTCTTAAAAATTATAATGTTAGAATATGTTAAGAAAATTACATAAAATTCATAAAAGTTCATAAAAGAAGAAAGTTAAGGGATTCATTTGATACTACAATTTCTGTAGTCAACTTAATGTGGAAAAATTCTTTAAGACCTATGAAAACCTCAGTGTGTATATTGGGATTTTGTGAGAAGCCACTACATAACTATATAAGCAGATTAAGTAAAATAGCACAATAGATAACATGAAAGTTAGCAAATGAAGGCAGGAAGGGAGAAACAAGAAGGACAGAAGAAATTTTCAGAAGTCAGATAATTAAAATAACAGAGCTAAACTGCAACCTCTTGGCATGGCTTGCATCCAGATATCCTCCAAAGCATCGTGTGCTTTTCAGACACAGCTGGATATCTTGAGAGTGTGGGTGTGGAGTAAAGGTGAAATAATTGGATTAATCCACTGATTGGTTAGCATTGATGGTAGGAAATTGGAAAGCCCACCCTTGGTGTTGGTGCCCCAGCCATTAGGTTTTAGCCTGAATGTAATAAAAGGGAAAGATGGAAGGCAGGTGCTGCTGCTGTAGCTTATTGCCTGCTCCCTCTTGCAGGTCTGGCCACGGACTGTGTCCCCTGCCAGGCCCCTCTGCCACATGACTCTGGCATGGAGCCTGCTGATGGTGTGCAACCTCTACAAACTGGGAACTAAAATAGATCTTTTCTCCTTTAACTTGAGGAGGCCTTGTGGGGATAGGAGATAGCTCAGTAGAATGAGCGCTTGCCTGGCAAGCTTAAGATCCTGAGTTCAATCCCCAGTACCACCAAAAAGAAAAAAAAAATCAACAAAACCTCAGGTATTGCATCTTTCATTCCAGCAACTAGGATGTCACCGTGACATTTATCACAATTATGCTACATGGAAAGTCTACAAACATGGAGATTAAATACATTTTTAGATTTTAAAACAATGACCCACATATATGTATTTTACAGCAAGCTCACTCTAAATATAACAAAGTACATAAACTAAAATGATATAGTTATATCTTATGAGAACATTAAGAAAATTGAAATGATTATGTCATTATCAGAGAAGGACTTTTCAGAGCAGAGAAAAACAGCAAGGAGTAGGCCAGTGTATACTGATCAAAGACTCGATTCAAAAAAATAAATAACTGTGTATAATGAATTGATTTCCTTTGGGTATGTACCTAGGAATGTTATAGTTAAATCATATGGTTGGTTGATTTTGAGGTTTTTGAGGAACATGTACACTGCTATCTATAGTCCTGCAGTATCCATGGTGAATAAGGGTTCCTTTTACCCGGCCCTTGTCACCATTTATTATACTTTCTATTTTATTTTTTGTAGACATTCTGATTTCCAAAGTGGAATCTAAAATAGCTTTTATTTATGTCTTTCTAGTTACTAAAAATGTTAAGGATTGTTTTTGTTTCTTAATCATTATTGATATTATTTTATTTTTTATTTAAGTAAGCTTATTGGTACGATTTAGGAATAAATAGTGCTCATACTCACCATAGGGAATTTGTACCATTATATGATATATCTTGGCTCCTTTTTCCCCCATCCTTCTCCCCTCCTTTCAACCCTTCTTCCCCTCATTATTCACAAAGCACTGTTTCTACTTTATCCTTCTTTACTTATTTTTCTTTTTCCTTCCTTCCTTCCTCTCCCTTTTGTTTCTCCCTAGATCTCTTTTCCATTTCTTCCTATTTCACAATATCTACCACATACCTTTGTTGATATTTACACTTTCAGATTCTTACACCAGAAAGAAAATGAAACACTTATATATGCATCCAACATGTTTCACTTAAGAATATGGTTTGAAGTTCCATCAATTTAACTATTTTTTTTCCATTTATTTTTATTTTATTGAAATACAAATGTCAATCAGACAGTTTCAAAACACCATAACCATACAGAGTTGATGAAATAATACATTGCAAACTGTTTTCATAATGTTTTGGTATTGTACAAGGTGCATACATGATATTATATTTACAGGTATTTATGTAGCTGAATTATATCACAGATTCAATAATTAT
>PVKA01052525.1:0-11671 GCA_004027165.1 Ctenomys sociabilis
TATTTGGGCCCTCAAATTTAAAGACCCAATCCAGAAATGGGTATCTGAGATGAATACACACTTCTCAGAGGATGAAATTAAAGAAGTGAATAAATATACGAAAAATGCTCCACATCATTAGCCATCCATGAAATGCAAGTGAAAACAACACTGAGATACCATCTCACTCCAGAAAGAATGGCTATCATAAGGAAATCAATCAACAACAAATGTTGGAGAGGTTGTGGGGAAAAGGGAACGCTTCTCCACTGCTGGTGGGAATGTAGACTAGTATAACCATTGTGGAGGTCAGTATGGAGACTCCTCAAAAGAATAAGTCTAGAAATCCCATTCAAGCCAGCTATCCCCCTACTGGGAATTTTCCCAAAGGATTTGGATACATTGTATCATAGAGATATATGTGTACCTATGTTTATAGCAGCACAATGTGTGATAGCAAAATCTTGGAAACAACCAAGATGTCCATCACATGAAGAATGGTTGTGTATCTTATTTCATTTAACATGATTATCTCAAAATGCATCCATTCTCTTAATGACTCACGTTTATCCTTTTTTATGGCATAGGACTCCATTTATGTATAAATGCAACACTTTCTTTATCCATTCATCTGTTGATGAATATAGTGCTTCCATGATTTAGCAATTATGAATTGTCTGCTTTAAAAAGTGGGTATGCATATAGCATTGTAATCTGATGACTTTAGCTCCTTCAGGAAGATACATAGAAGGGAAATATCTGAGCCAAATAGAATTGCTAGGATATTATATCAGCTTCTAGTATATGGACAACCACTAGGAAAACAAGGTAGAAAGTATTAATTATTGAATCTTTGATGTAATTCAGGTATAAAAAGAAGATATGCAAACAGCTACACTCTTTTTACTGATAAGATGTGGGGGACCACCTGAGCAACTCTCCTTGAAAGAAAACCAACTGTCTCCATTTTGACTGAGTCTGATCCTATTTCCTCATATTGTTATGTAGAGAGCTGGCTAGGACTTCTGTTTATCCTTCAGTTGGCCTTAAGCAATGTGTATTGGTCTAGCTGAGGTGCTGGTAATAGTCTTTGAAGGTGCCATGCGTGTTTCTCTGGTAAGCCTGCTGCTCCTTAACGTGAGCCGGGTGGAGACAGGATGGTAGAGCTAATGCTCAGCGCTGCCAGCTGGGATCGAGCCTCAAGACAGAGGCTATGACTTCCTGGGGCTTGAAAGACTACACCAAAGCTGAAGCCCTAGACTTCCCAAAACATTAAATACTATATAATGCAGATTACTCTCTCTGCATATCCTCTCTGCATATGGCAGAGGTAAATGTAGGCCCCACGCCTAGCTCAGCTCACAGTAGTTCCCTACTTCCCACAATTCTAAATCCTCAAGCCACTCCCCCACTGAATAAAAACCAGGTGAGGCCCTGGGTCTCTCTCTTGGTTCCAGAAAGCCATCTTCGTGGCTGGACCTAGAGCCCCTTGACTCCCTGATGATTAAAAATATAATTTAGTGTCCTCATTTTCGCCGTGGGCTGCATGGAAAGTGGTAGATTGGAATCAACTTGATGGGATTCCAATAACGTAACTTTGGGATTACAAATATTGGTTTCTTGGACTGAGACAAGGACCAGGAAGTGTCTCCTACAATAAGAGACATATGGTATAATAATATCTGTAAGTATAATATCATGTATGCACCTTCTATGATACCAAAACATTATGAAAATAGTTTGCAATGTATTAATTTATCAAATCCATCTTGTCAGGGTATCTTAAAACTCTCATTGATATTTGTACTTCAATAAAACAAAAATAAAAAAAAAAAGAAAACGGGAGGATCACTATGAGTCCGACCTGTGTAGTAAGACCCTGTAGGCCCTGTACTAAATACATAGAAAAATAAAATAAAATCTCAAAAAAAAAAAAAAAAAAAAAAAAAACTCAGTATTGACTAACTGGTCTGTATTCCCACCAATGGAAAATGATTCCTTTTCCCCAGCACTCTATCAAGTATGTATCACTGGATTTCTTGATAACCATTCTTTTAGGCATTAAATAGAATCTCAGTGTACCTGTAATTTGCATTTCTCTAGTTACCAGAGATCGTGAACTTTTTTTTCATGTATTGGCCATTTGTACTTTTCTGAGAAATGGCTATTCATTTCATTTTCCCATTTTTTATAAAGCTTTATTTATAAGAGCATATTTTCCATTTCATTCATTTTTCTGTTTACAAAATTGGGATACACTGAAGGGACCCATCTACTTCAGCCATATTCAGAAAGCTGATCAATAACACGATTAGAAATCAGTGTCCTTTTTCACTATGCCATGTTTTAGAAATCAGAATAGAGATGACCTTTTGTTCTCACTAATCCAATCATTTTCCACACTTTGAAATTCTCACCTTTGTAATCTATATTGAGTATATAACTTTTTAAATGTCTTTGTCATATTCTATTAATTACTAGAAATATTAACCTTTTAGGATGCATATTCAAGGAGCAAATACTCTTATAACATTTCTCAGGAAATTATAATAGGAAATGTGATACAAATTGTAGTGGTATTTGTTGCGTAGTGTTTTATTTATAGTCCTAGGGATTGAAACTTAAAGCCTGACACATGGCTAGCAAGAGCTCTCTATTAACGAGCTTTATCTCCATCCATTTTAATTTTATTTTGACACAAGGAACTCAGTAAGTTGCTCAGGCTGTCCTTGAACTTCCAACCCTTTAGCCTTGGCCTAATAAACTGCTACTACAAGTCTGTACTATCACATTCAAATTCAGAAAGTGTCATTTTTAAAGCAGAAGAAACATGATCTTTTAGAACCCTAGCTCTTCTGCTGGCTGATGGTAACATTTATTTAGGTCCTTAAGCTGATGCTGCTTCAGTTTTTCTCTTCTACTAAATGGAGACAATAAAATCACTTACATAGAATTCTAGTGAGGTTCAAATGAGAAACTGTGAGGTAATTTGCAAGCTTTTTTAAGGACAAATTATTTCATAAGTAATGAGAAAACAAAAGACGTAATTTTGTGCTGTCTTTACCTTTGCATATCTTTTTAGATACATAGAAGTATCTTAGATACTTTTCTTGTCTTGATATGAATTAATGCAGCCACTAAAGGAAGAAGAATTAACTATGCATTTAGAATGAAAGTAATAAGGTGCCAGTGTGACAGAAAGTGGAAAATGCAGTCAGTAGGTACTGTGAATTTAGAGGCTAATTAGCAATTTGCTTAGCAAAGTTGTGAAGTCTTTCAGCCAAACATAGGTCGCATGACCCACCCAGAAAACTTTTAAAAGTCTTTAATTATTCAGAACACTTCTCATCCTGAAAATAGGAATTACCATCTTCAGTAATTGAGGGCCATGATTCATAATCACTCCTGACTTCACTTTACCTGAAAGCGTATCCTAGAGTTTGAATATGATTGCATTGTGTCCTTCCTAAATGTACATCTGATTGGTGATCTGGTCCACAGGGCCATTGGTAAAGTACTGAGAAGTGTGGTAGAACCTTTAAAAGTCAAATCATTAAAAGCATAATTTCTGATGGGTACAGTCATATTGGATAGAATGTTAAGTCATTAGTAGGCTGGAGAAGATAAGATCACATAAGGTTGTGGTTTCACATTTTAGCACAAGAAAATGTTCATTTCTATGCTGATAAGGTTCAGAAACCATATGAAGTTTAGACCATTGGTGAGTGGTCAGAAAACTTCAAGGTCTCGGGGCGGAGGAGATGGCTCAATGGAATAAGTGCTTCCCTGGCAAGCGCAAGGGCCTGAGTTCAATCCCCCATTCCACAAAAAAAAAAAAAGAAAAGAAAACTTCAAGGTCTCAAAAAAACCAATAAATGCATCCACCTAAGTAGTAAATGGGGGACCTACTCTCTGAAGTAAATAAACACAGTCTGTTTAATTTGTACAAGAATGATGACCTCTGGAACAAACAGATATTCCTTAAGAGACCCATTTAGTCATGTAAAAATAACTTGAGAAGTCACTTGGACCCAGATTCCCAGTAATAAATACAGTAAAATACCTTACAGTGATAGGGAGACAGAATCCTAGGCCTTTACCTGATGCTCATTAAAGCAAGGCTTGTGTTTTCCTCTGAGACAGCACAAGATTTAAAAACTATTATTTTCCTAAGAAATGTTTGCAACACGGTTCAGGAATTCTGGAGACTTCTAGAAACAGACTCTTTCTAGAGGTGTTTTCTAGGTACTTTTCAGGCTGCCGAAAGAAGTGGACAAGACAAATACAAAAGATAGCAAGGTTTTACATTTACTTTTTATAATTTTCCATAAATTTATAAAAGAACAAACAGCAATGAGACAGTTTCAAATCAAACCACTGGAACAGAGGCAATAATTAATGCATATTGTTTTTTTGTTGTACAAGGTGCATACATGAAAATCTACTTACAAACACTATTAGAAAAGATGCCTCTACTCAATGAATTAAGACAATGTAGCTGTATACCTATCTTTTTTTAAAAGCTGAATTATACTACAGTTTCAAAAATTAATACTTCTTAAATTGTTATCTTCCTAGTGGTTATCCATAGTACAAAATGCAGACAGGATATCCTGTCCAAACACTATTAGTGCAAATTTTAGCTTCTCATAGAATTACATGAAAGTACTGCATATTTATCCCAACAGTAAGGTTTATAGAAACACAGAATGGTCCTTCTTTTGTGTTCCTTTTTTTGTTTAGTCCTGTCAGAGATGGGTATTCTATTCTCATTCAATTATTATAGGTGCTTGAGTTCAACAAAACAATCCAATACAGTCCAGAAGTCCACAATAGTAGTGGATTGTCCAAAGAATTTGTTGACTAGAGCCATTTACAGCTCAGCATATTATTATGGCTTTATTTTATATACCTCATTTTAATACTTTTCTGCTGGATGGTTAAGACCGAGACAAATACAGCAAGACCTGTATACTTCAAAGAAATCTCTGAAATTGTACAATCTGAAGTAAAGAATCAAATACAGATATATATGGAGGAAAACCAATTTGGAAAAAACTGCAGTAACGGAATAGCTACCTATAAGAAGGCATTGCTAAAAAAAAATATAGATTAGAAATATAACGGATTCTTTGATGAGCAATACAGGAAAGAAATAGACCACATGAAGCAGAGGCAAAGAGATACATAAGAACTTAAAATCTAAATCGCGAATCTACAAAAACATTTGAGTGAAAGAAAAAGACTTTCAGATCTTGAAGACAGGGGTGCAGCTAGTTAATAGATGAGAAGGATAGAAAAAATACAAATAAACATTTTCTTTTTGTTGTTATTTATTTTTTTAATTTTTCTTTTATTGAACTACAAATATCAATGAGATATTTTTAAGATACCTTGACAAGATGGATTTGATAAATTAATACATTGCAAACTTTTCATGTTTTGGTATCATAGAAAGTGCATACATGATATTACACTTACAAACATTGTATTATACCATATGTCTCTTCTCATTAAATAAAGAGAGTGTAGCTGTTTGTGTATCTTATTTTTTATACCTGAATTATATCAAAGAGTCAATAATTAATACATTCTACCTTGTAATTTTCCAAATGGTTGTCTATACTACTAGAAGCCAACATAATATCCTATCCAACCACCGTTAGTGCAAATCTTGCCTCTCATAGGATTATGTAGAAGCATAGCGTTATCTATCCCAACTCTACTGTCTATATACACACATCATGATTTTCCCTTTCTGTACCTCTTCCTTTGTCTACACTTGTCAAAGATGGGCACTCCATTGTCATTCAACTAACTTAGGTGCTTGAACTCGACAACACAATCCAACACAGTCCAGCATTCCACAACAATAGTGAGCTATTCAAAGAAGTTGTCGACCATAGCCATTTACAGCTCAGCTTAATATTATGGCCCCGCGATAAATACTTCATTTTTATACCTTTCTGCTGGATGGTTAAGACCTAGATAGAGCAAGACTTATATACCAACACATGTACTTTATGTTTCTTATGTGGTCAGTGAAAAACATTTTCTTTTTAAAAAAATAAATAAAAGATGAGAAGGGATCTTTTAAAATCAAGTAGGATGCAGGAAAAAATAATCCATCACCTGCAAGATGGTGCCAAGATGTACGATGTGAGACTAACAGGCATCAGTGAGAAAGAAGATAGAATTTGTATATTTTATACAAATGATAGAATATGGGCAGAAGTAATAGCACAAAACTTCTCAAATAGGAGGAAACAATCTAATATTCAGGTAACCGAAACATACACAAGGTGAAATAACTTCAAAAAAGCTAAAAAAAACACAATGACACATATAACAGTCAAGATCCTAGAAATCCAAAACAAGAATAATATACTGAAAGGCACTAGACAAGAGAATCAGATGACATTCAAAGGAAAACCCATCAGAATTACAGCCAACTTGTCTTCACAAAACATGAAGGCAAGTAGGGTATGAAAGAGAGTACTTTAAGTCCTCTATGAAAACAAATTCCAGCACAAACTGCTATACCTTACAAAACTCTTTCAAGTTTGAAGAAGAAGTGAAATACTTCCAAGACAAAGAACAAATGAAGAATTTCATGAGGACAAAGCAGCCCCACACAGGCTACAGAAAGATGTTCTAGAGAGGGACCATAATGACAAGAACTCCACGAACAAGAACAGAAGCAACCCAATAAATAGGACAAGCAATTAAACATAGGACAAAAAGGAGTATACCACTGAAGGTAAATATGAAAATCATAGTCAACACATTAAAATTATAACCATCAATGTAAATGGACTCAATTCACCAATTAAGAGAAACAGACTGGCTCAGTGGATTAGGAAACAAAACCCAACAATATGCTGTATACAAGAGACACACTTAACTCAGAAAGACATTCATAGGCTTAAAGTCAAAGGATAGAAAACAATACTACATACCCCAGCACCTCAGAAAAAAGTAGGGGTAGCAATTCGCTTCTCAGACAGTCTCAACTTCAAGAAGGATCAAACAAAATAAAGAAGGCCACTATATATTGGTTAGGGGAAAAGTTCAAAATGAAGAGGTAACACTCATAAATATCTGTGCACCAAACACAGGAGCACACAACTATGCAAGTCAAATCTTAATGGATATAAACAATCTAATATTCAAGACCACAATCTTAACAGGAGACCTTAACACCCCCTTATCTAAAAAAAGATAGGTCAACCAGACAAAAAATTAGCAAAGAAATAGCAGAACTGAACCAGAGCTTGGAACAAGTGGACCTGGTGGACATATACAGAGTATTCCGCCCAAGCATAGCTGAATACACATTTTTTTCAGCTGCACATGGGTCATTTTCTAAAATAAACCGCATACTGGACCATAAGTCATGCTTAAGTGTATGTAAGAAAACACAAATTATCCCATGCATATTACCTGACAACAGTGCAAAGAAACTGGAAATAAATGACAAAAGAAACCAGAAAACCCTGCTAAACACATGGAAATTAAACAACACCCTAGTCAGCAATCAATGGGTCAGATATGAAATTAAACAAGAAATTCAAAACATCTACAATTCAATGAAAATTCAACCACATAACATTGGAATTTATGGGGTGCGATGAAAGCATTTCTCAGAGTGAAAAATATAGCTATGAACTCACACATTAGGAAAACAGAATGGGAACAAACACCTTAATGCTGCACCTCCGACATCTGGAAAAGGAAGAGCAAATCAAACCCAGAGCACAAAGACAGGAAGAAATCAAAAAGATAAGAGCAGAAATTAATTCAATTGAGATTAAAATAGTTCAAAGAATCCAAAAATCAAAAAGTTGGTTCTTTGAAAAACTAAGTAGTTGATAAGCCTCCAGCCAACCTCATCAAAAAGAGGAAAGAAAAAATTCAAATACACGCAATAAGGAGTGAAAAGGGTGAAAACACCACAGACCCAGTAGAAATTCACCAGATTATCAATAGCCACATCGAGAATTTGTACCTCAAAAGTTACAAATTAACAAAACTGAACCAAGAAGATAGAACAACTCTCAATAACACAATAAGAGCCAATGACATATGAAACAGAGTAAAAAGCCTGCCTACAAAGAAAAGGCCAGGTCCTGATGGATTCATAGCTGAATTCCACAAGAACTATGTAGAAGAGAATCAGTGGAATAGATTAGAAGATGCAGAAGCATCTGCAATCACACTCAGTCATCTGATCTTTGACAAAGGGGCTACACAAGCTCACTGGAAGAAAGATAGCTTCTTTAAAAAAATGGTGCTGGAAAACATGGCTTTCTACATGCTGAAAACTAAAACTTGACCCACGTCTATCACCATGCACTAAATTAAAGTCAAAATGGATTAAAGATCTAAACACTAAAACAGAAACACTCCATCTCCTGGAAGAGAAAGCAGGAGGAACTCTTGAAGACATAGGGGTAGGTAAAGAGTTCATGAGCAAACATATATTCACACGGGAAGCACTTGAAAGAATCAACTGGGATGAACTCTTCTTAAGGAGCTTCTGCATATCAAAAGAAATAGTCAACAGAGTGAAAAGGCAACCCACAAATTTTGAAAAAATGCTAAATTAATAAGCAATCAGACAGAGGACTAATGTCTAGAATATATAAAGAACTAAGATATAACAGGGCCCTCAAATTTAAAGACCCAATTCAGAAATGGCCATATGAGACGAATACACACTTCTCAGAGGACGAAACTAAAGAAGCGAATAAATGTATGGAAAAATGCTCCACAGTGCGAATCATCCATGAAATGCAAATGAAAACAACACTGAGATACCATCTCACACCAGAAAGAATGGCTATCATAAGGAAATCAACCAACAACAAATGTTGGAGAGGTTGTGGGGAAAAGGGAACACTTGTCCACTGCTGGTGGGAATGTAGACTGGTACAACCATCGTAGAGGTCAGTGTGGAGACTCCTCAAAACAGTAGGACAAGAAATCCCATTCAAGCTGGCTATCCCCTACTGGGAATTTTCCCAAAGGATCTGAAAATATTGTATCATAGTGATATATGTGTACCTATGTTTATAGCTGCGCAATGTGTGATAGCAAAATCTTGCAAACAACCAAGATGTCCGTCACATGAGGAATGGTTGAAAAAGAGGTGGTATTACCATATAATGGAGTGTTACTCAGCTATTAAGAATGATAACTTCGAGGCATTTATACTGAAGTGGATGCCAGTTGAACATATACTCATAAGTGAAATAAACCAGACACGCCTGTGTCAATATCATACAGTTTCCCTAGTATAAGAAGCGAATAACAGAAATACAAAAGGAAACATAGAACAACAACTAAAATCAATTGAATCAGATAAGGCAAAGTGAATGGCATATGCTGCAGTGTACTAATCAGCTTTTCTTCTGGATGGTTAACAACCTAAGTTCACAAATCAGAGTTGGAGAGATAGAAGAGCCACAAGGACAGCCAACATTTTGGCCCTAGCCTTTCAAGGTCAGTGAAGACTCAGGACCTAGGAGAACCGGTACTGCAACATCATGAAACTCAGATGAGCTACAAATTTTCTGAACAAGGGGATTATGGAGCCACAGAGGAAAGAGATTGAAGTTCTATAGTGTGCCTGGGGAGAGTCACATGGAGAGAAAACTTTCTCTCAGGCTCTCACAGAGAGCAAACTGGTGAAGCATTGGCCGTGACTCATCCACACAAATGACGCAGACAAAGAATCTACAGAATAAGGTACAGGATTACAAGATAAACCCTGAGGGGACTTCACTGACCTCATAAGAAACATAAAGCACATGTGTTGGTATATAATTCTTGCTCTATCTAGGTCCTAACCATCAAGCAGAAACGTATAAAAATGAAGTACACACCATGGGGCCATAATAATAAGTTGAGCTGTAAATGGCTATGGTCGACAACTTCTTCAGACAACTCACTATTGTTGTGGAATGCTGGACTGCGTTGGATTGTGTTGTTGAGTTCAGGCACCTAGTTGAATGACAATGGAGTGCCCATCTTTGACAGGTGTAGATAAAGGAAGTGGTATAGAAAGGAAAAATCATGATGTGTGTATGGACAGTACAGTTGTGATAGATAACCTCGTGGTTCTACATAATTCTATAAGAGGCAAGATTTGCACTAATGGTGGTTGGATAGGATATTATGTCAGCTTCTAGTACTATGGACAACCAGAAGGAAAATAACAAGGTAGAAAGTATTAATTATTGAATCTTTGATGTAATTCAGATATAAAAAGTAAGATACGCAAACAGCTACACTCTCTTTATTTAATGATAAGAGACATACGGTATAATAATGTCTGTAAGTATAATATCATGTATGCAACTTCTATGATACCAAAACATTATGAAAACAGTTTGCAATGTATTAATTTATCAAATCCATCTTGTCAAGGTATCTTGAAAAACAAGAAATATATAGAAGATATAATCCCTACACTCCTCAAACTCTTCAATGAAATTGAAAAGGAAGCAGTCCTCCCAAAATCATTTCTGGAGCAAGTATTATACTGATTCCAAAAACCAGGGAAAGACAACCAAATAGACAACTACAGACCAATCTCTCTCATGAACATAGATGCAAAAGTCCTCAGTAAAATAATAGCAAACATAATACACCGAATCATCAAAAAAGATGATACACCATGACAAGGTAGGATTCATCCCAGGGATGCAAGCATGGTTCAATATTCCAAATTCTATAAATTTGGTATGCAATATTAATAGATGGAAATCTACAAAACCACATGATCATCTCAATTGTTGAAGAAAAATCTTCTGACAAAGTCCAACATTGCTTCATGTTCAAAGTCCACAGAAAAATTGGAATAGATGGCCTCTACTTCAGTTTGATAAAAGCCATCTATGACAACACAATGGGTAATAAAAATCTAAATAGTGAAAAACCGAAATCTTTTACTCTGAGTTCTGGTACAAGACAAGGATGTCCTCTGCCACCCTTCCTATTCAATACAGTTTTGGATTCATTAGCTACAGCCATTAGACAAGAGGAAGAAGTAAAGGGAATGAGCCTAAGTAAAGAAGTTAAATTACCACTATTTGGAAATGACATGATACTTTCCTTGGAAGACCCAAAAAATTCCACCAAGAAGATACTTGAATTGATACACAAATTCAGGAGCATAACATGTTACATAGTCAATACTCAAAAGTCAATAGCATTCCTCTACACAGATAACAAACACACTGAGAGGGAAACTATGAAAACAACAGCTTTACAACAGCACCGTGGAAAATGAAATACCTTGGAATTCACTTAACCAAAGAAACACTTTAAAGAATCAACAACTGGAACCAACTCTTAATTGAGAAAATTTTGCACGTCAAAAGAAATTATCAATAAATTGAAAGGACAACCCACAACTTTAAAAAATATCTTAACTAACAAGCACTTAGACAAAGGTCTTCTCGCTAAAGTGTATAAAGAACTACGATATATTTGGGCCCTCAAATTTAAAGACCCAATCCAGAAATGGGTATCTGAGATGAATACACACTTCTCAGAGGATGAAATTAAAGAAGTGAATAAATATACGAAAAATGCTCCACATCATTAGCCATCCATGAAATGCAAGTGAAAACAACACTGAGATACCATCTCACTCCAGAAAGAATGGCTATCATAAGGAAATCAA
>PVKA01052526.1:0-11670 GCA_004027165.1 Ctenomys sociabilis
AAAAAAAAAAAAAAAAAAAAAAAAAAAAAAAAAAGAAGATACCTTGGAAAAATAGTCATTTTCTTAAGGGTTCTAAATACTAGCAACAAAGCAACCCAGCACAGGTAATTTGCAAGCATCACCCCAGGAATTAAACTTAAAAAAATAAAATGAGAAGACACTTAAATAAGATGAAACCCCAAACATGCAGTTCACCTAAAGCAAACACAGGGTTTCAATGAGGTGGGAAAATCCAAAAGTTACCCACCTGGTAACTCAAAAAACTGCAGAGATGGTACCCAAAATGAAAGCAATACTTAGTGACTCTAGAGCAGATAAGACAAAAAATAGAGGAGCTTAAGAAAATTATGAAAGCCATAAATGCTCAGCATAGGAAAAAAAAATGGAATCCATAAGACAGAGTCAAGCAGATTACCAAAAGTATAAAAATTCTATGGAAAGTATTCACAGCAGATTAAGCCAATATGAAAGCAGGATTTCAGATATGGAAGGACAGAATTGCAGTTAATGATCATGAAAAGAAAAATTTCTTACGAATAGCAAGGGACTCACCATGAAAAAATCAATGCAGTACCTTCTAGATGAGGGGAAAAAAACCTGAGATTGATCAGAGTCTATGAAAAAAGTAGGAGATAGCATAAATGATATAAGGAAAAATGTTCATAGACGTTATAGAGGAAAAATTCTCTGATAGAGAAAAAGAATTTGACATACAGAGAAGTGAAGCACATAGAACTCCAAATAGCCATGATCAAAATAATTACAGCCAGGCATATCATAATCAAGATTCCAGGAATTTACCATAATCAAGATTCCAGAAATTCAACACAAGAATAGAATCTCAAAAGCTGTTAGGGGAAATAGACAAATCACTGAAAAGGAAAGCCCATTAGAACAACAGTTGACTTCTCACACAAACCCTCAAGTCAAGGAGAGGTGAGAGGGAAGTACTTCAAATTATAAAGAAAACAACCTTCAACCCAGATTGATATGCCCCATAAAACTATCCTTCAAACTGATTAATAAATAATTTCTTGACAAAGAGCATCTAAGGAAATTTATGACTTCCAAATCAGTACTCCAAAATATTTTAAAAGACTTTCTAGCAAGAAATAGAGAGGACTAAAGCTCCATGAACTCCAACAGAAAGAATTCTTCAGGTAAGGCAAACAATTAGAGGGAGGGAATAAAAGTGGCAGCAAACAATAGGAAAATAGCATTGCAAGGCTAAGCCAGTATATATCAGTTATAACCATCAATGATAAGGGTCTCAACTCACCAAACAAAAAAGACAGACTGGCAGAATGGATCAAGAAGCATGAGCCAACAATATGCTACATACAAGAAACACATTTAACTCAAAAAGAAATTTATACCCTGAAAGTGAAAGGATGGGAAAAAATACACTCCATGCAACAGGAACCCAGATAAAGGAAGTAGTAGCTATTCTATTTGCACATAAAATGAATTTCAAGCCAAGACTGCTTAAGAGAGATAAAAGATCACTACATCTTTCTGTAAGGAACAATCTAAGTGGAAGAGAAGATAATCATGAACCATAAGCAATAAATACCAGTGCACCAAACTATATAAAACAAATATTAATGGACATGAAAATTCCAATCAGATGACATGTGGAGCAGCCGGCACAGTCATGAATGACTACTGGAAATCACAATCAAAGAAATCCTGTGATTACTGCAAGTGCTGGGTAGCAGTCAATAGGCCTGGTGTTAAATTTCATGAAAGGGGAAAGAATCATAAGGGAAATGTGGCAAAGAGGATCAGTGAGATTAAACAGGAAAGCCTGGATAAATTAAAAGAAGAAAAAACATCAAAGGACTTTGTTGCCATGGAGACAGCTGCCTTAAAAGCATACCAAGAGGATCTGAAAAGGCTTGGCTTACAGTCAGACATCTCAGTCACCAATACCCAGTACTACTCCAGTTCCCACTGCATCAAATCAACAAAAAGAAAAGGAGGAGGAAGAGGAGAAAGGAAAAATGGAGAAGAAAAAAGGAATAAGGAAGAAGGAGGGGAAGGAAGAGAAGGAAGAAAAGGAGAAGGAAGAGGAGGAAGAAGAGGATGAAAAGGAGAAGGAGGAGAAAGAGAAAAGATCTTTCAAAGGGTAGAAGGTACAACCTCTGAGATTTACCATTACTGTTATGATCTTATCACAAGAGCATCTCAGAGGGAGAAACCTGAAGGATTTCAAGAAAATTTTAAAAGGACAACAAAGGAAATTTGCGTAGAAGGTTTAAATGAAGATGGTTATAGCTATTACTATAATACAGAAACAGGAGGATACAAATGGGAAAAACCTGATGACTTCATCCCACACACTGGCAAAATGTTTTCTAGTAAGGTCAATGAAAAGTTCCTTAGCACCCTAGAAGAATCTGAGTCATCAAATACTGAATCTGATGGAGAGCAAGACAAAAAGAGAAGTCTCTGCAGAAACAAAGCAACCAAAAATAAGTTTTAAGGAAAAATATAAAAATTGTGATGAATAAACTAAAAAATACAGAAAGAAAAAAAGTATCCAAAAGCAGAGTTCATCAGGTCCAAGTGAAAAAAATCAAAAACTTGGAAAAAAATCAAACCCATAGGAGAATGGCAAGAAATTAGTGAGGAGGTAGATATAGAACTTCAAGCACTGAGAATGAGTATGTATGAACTTCTGATGCCGTGGAACCCAAAGTGGTATTTAAGGAAAAAAATAGACACTTCTCTTAGAGTTGCGGCAGATGGAGTGGTCCCCGCTTCAAAAAAAAAGGAAAATCTAGAAACTTAAGGCAATAAGGTGATGGTCAATAATCGCAAAAGACATTTTTGTGTGTGTGCTTTGGCCAGAATTAGGACTTACACTGCTAGAGTTTCAGTGCCTTTTTTTCTGTTTGGTGATGAAAATTTAGATTTTATTCTAAGTGTATTTGATGTGAATGAAAACAAATCTTATTCACGTGAATTTATTTCTGTTCCTAAAATGGAGACTTATCACATTGCTACCCACTGTAGTATGTTCATGGTCTAAGAATGGCTAATTATGTCACACTTTAAGATGCTATGGGTCTCCTATTTAAAATGTGAAAAAAATAAGACCTTTATTCCATTCTTACTCATGTGGACATATTTATCACACTGAAAATACATTACTTTTGCATCCAGATATTAACTGTTACTCAAACAAGGATCAGACCACATAAAAGAAGATTCACAGCCCAGTGATAATGTGCTTCTGAGGATCTTTTACAAAATTTTGTAGAAAATGTATGTATGTGGGTTTACCTTACACAATTTAAGATCAAAGGCCAGAACCAGGAGCAGCTCAGGTATATCAAATATTCCTGAGCTTAAAATGGAGTGAAAACTAGAACCAGCGAGATAGCTCAGTGGACTACGCTCCTGCTTACACAAGTGCAGGAACCAAGGTTCAATCCCGGGTACCACATGCTCTGTGTAATCCCCACCCCAGGGTGCACTGTGCCAGCCACTGACTCTGGGAGTGGTGGTGTACACACCTGTAATACCAGCATTGGGCAGGCTGAAAATAGCAGGCTCACTAAGAGTCCAAGCTGTATAGTGAGACCCTGAACCAAATACACACATTTTTAAAAAATAAAATAAAAGTAAAAATGGAGTGAAAACTGGACCAAAAGTAGAAATGTACATTTTTCCTGTGTTCATTTTAAATCAGGAAGCACTGCTTAAGCATTGTAACTTTGAGCCTAGCATTGTACTGAAAACCAGAAAAGTATACACAAAGTTCTCCAATTCACATTCTAACGTAGCCCTTTTTTCCATTATGCACTTTTGTTTGACAGCTTCCTATGTGCTAGAAAATAAAATTTAATTTAAAGTTATATACATAAAGGCTTGAACTAAAATAATAAGATCTCTGACTTCAACTGATGTTTTTAGAGTTCAGTTAGAACTCTATTACAAATTTCCCATTTTCTGATTTGATTTCTTGAAAAGTAGAATGTTTTTACTTAATCTATTTGAAGTAGGTTCTTTCCATTACTTTTACAAATTCATTATAAAATTATATTTTTCATATATTGTACTTAACCTTTGGTAAAAAAATATTTGTCTTTTTAGTAATACTAGTGTACATATAAGAACAATAGCTTATTAAACACTTCATTGAAAAGTAAATACTGCTTTTTGTCAAGTATGTCAATTTATTTTCCTACTTTCCCTTCTAATACTGATGAGTTATTTAGGCATTGGTGAAATGAGACTTGGAGGTTGTCTTTGCAAAAAAAAGAAAGTTCAAATCAAATAAACACCAATACAATTCGATTGGGGATCTCAATATTCCACCGTCACAAAAAGACAACCAGACAAAAGAAATCAACAGTGAAATACTAAAACTGAACCCAGATTTTGAGCAAATAGACTTAGTAGATGTCTATCGAGTGCTCCAACCTTCAACGTCAGAACAGAAATTCTTCTCTGCTACACACAGGATACAGAATAGACCACATAGTAGTTCATAGAAGATGCTTAAGTAAATTCAAAGGAGTTGAAGTTATCCCATGCATGCTATAAACAAGAATGCAATGAGGTTGGAAATCACTAACAAAAGAAACCACATGAACTTCATCAGCACATGGAAATTAAATAGCACCCTCCTGAACAACCAATGGGCCACAGATGAAATTAAGAAATTAGACAACTTCTACAATTAAGTGATAATGACAATACAGTATATCAGAACTTATGAGATACAATTGAAACAGCCCTAAGAGGGAAATTAATAGCAGTGAATACCAACATCAAGAAAACAGCATGCATAAGTAAAAAAAACTTAACAGTGAGCTTCAAGCTTCCAGGGAAAAGAAAAAAAAAAAAGAGCTTGCTAAGCCAAAAGCTCAAAGCCATGCTATCAGAAATGAAGAGTGAAATCACAATGGACCCTGGAGAAATCCAGAAGATCATCTACACATACTTTGAAATGTTGTATTCTAATAAGATGGAAAATGCAGAAGAAATAAACAGATTCCTAGATACATATGAATTACAAATCCTGAATAGAGAAGATATAATCATCGTAAATGAACCAATATCAATCAATGAAATCAAAGATGTAATTAAAAGCTTGCCAACCCTGCTTAGGCAGATGGAGGAGCTGGGGATTCAATCCCCAGCCTGCTGTGTCAGCCCCACCCCCAGAGCGCACTGGGATGCTGAATGAGTTTGGGTGTGGTGATGCACACATTACCGAAAAACAAGAAGGACCATGACAAGTTTGATCTGTGTAGTAAGACCCTGAAGACCCTGTACTAAATACATTTTTTTTAAAAAAGTCTGCCAACAAAGAGAAGCCCTATCCCCAACAGATGCATTGCTGACTTCCACAAGAAGTTTAGAGAAGATTCAGCACCACCACTTCTCAAACTCTTTAATGAAATTAAAAGGGGAACAATACTCCATATTTCATTTCTGGGAGCAAGCATTACCCTGATACCAAAACCGGAAAAGGACCCAACTAAGAAAGAGAACTATAGGCCAATGTAAAAATCCTCAGAAAGATATTGGCAAGAGAGAGAGAGACAGAGAGAGAGAGAGAGACAGAGAGACAGAGAGAGAGAGACTGGCAGACAGAATGCAGCAAATCATCAATATTTTATGTCAATGTCACTACCAAGTAGGATTCATCAGAGGAAAGGCTCAAATATATAAATCAACAAAAGTAATATACCATATTGACAGAGCCAAGGACAAAAGTCATATAATCATCTCAATATATGGAGGAAAAGCTTTTGACGAAGTCCAATACTTATTCATGATAAAAAAGACCCTGTAGCAAAGTGAAACTGATGGTCTTTATTTCAACCTGATAAAAGCCATCTATGGCAAATCAGCAGACAATATTATACTAAATGAACAAAAACTGAAATCTTCCACTCTAAAATCAGAAGCAAAACAAAGATACCCCTATCTCTACCCTTATTCAACATAGTCTGGAAACTTCAACCAAAGAAATTAGGCAAGAGAAAGAAATTAAAGGAACAATGATAGGAAAGGAAGACATTAAATTATCATTATTTGCACAGGACATGATACACTATAGAGAAGTCTTACAAAACTCCACTAAAAAAATGGCTGCAAATATATGAACATGCTCACTGAGACAAATTTAAGAAACACCACCTTTTCCAATATAATGCACAAATATGAAATACCTAGGAATCTATCTCATGAAGGATATAAAGACCTCTATATTGAATATGATAGTAACAGAAACCAGAAGCACAAATATTGTATTGTTTCCCTTCTGTGAAAAAGTAAATAAGATCCAAAATAAACAGTAAACAATTTGAAATAGAAGGAAACCATTCAAAAGAAAGAGAAAATGGGATGGGGGAAAGAGAAAAGAAGGAAGAGAAAAACCAAGGATGGATAGATAGATGGGTGGGTAGGTAGACAGACAGACAGACAGGTAGACTGCTAATTTCTCTCAGTTCACAGAAAAGTTTGTGCTAACATTGTCCAGACAATTAAATGTCTATATCTTTTACTGAGTGACAAATTTAAAGATAACAAGATGCAATATGGTTATTAATCATTGTTATCCTCCTATTATCTTGTTCTGAAATTTGGAGGAATCTCTTTAAAATAAAAAAAAAAAACAGAATGTAACCAAATTAGCATGTATTATTCAAGGTGAAGGGTGCCCAAGTGCCAACATTTAGACTGAGAAAACTATACCCTAACCCTAGCAGCCAAAGTTGTAATGGTGGCCCTACTGCCATAAAGCCTTCTGTTCCACATTTCCAAATAATTTGACAAAAAAGTCTGTAGGCTCTTAGGGTCAGGTGATAAGTAATGTAGGGAAGGAAAAAGAGGAGAGCATTTATTGAGCACTTATTTCACATTCAAAGTGCTTTCATAATCATTCACTCATTAAAGCCCCCCAACTCTAGAGCTGCAGTCTTAGGGTGTCCCTCTACCTTCCCCAGCTGGCTCAGGTGATGAGCTGGATCAGGGTAGACCCTAGATCACCCTGCGTCTCTGTCATGGTTTAGAGAAATTCAGCATAAAGGACTGTGTATTTGTTTTAGATTAAGCAGGAAAATTTATTAGACAAGAGAACTAGGGAATAGAGAAATATCAACTACTCCTGAGACAGGAGGGTTCCTGAATGAACAGGTTGTCCAAGCACTGTGTATTAAAAGCTTGGCTTCCGAGATGTGTCACTGACTTCTGTCATTTATTTGAATGTTTTGTTATTCAAGATGTATGCACTTTTAAGAAATAGAATTTATACTTTTATGTTTAAATGTTTTATTTCTGATACAGCAGTTATTATGTGGTATACAGTTGGAATTAAGTGAAAAGTGGAAATATAACAAAATATAATAAAAAAAAAGCTTGGCTTCTGGCCAGTGGCACTACTGAGAGATGGCTAACCTTCAAGAGGCAGAGCCTAGTGGGGGAAGTTAGGTGTCCTTGGCCACTCATCTCCCCATCCCCCCTTCCTCTCCCCTCTCTCCTCTCCCACACCTCCTTCTTACACCACCACCACCCCTTTTCTTTCTTAGCTTCCATGGAGTGATGAGCTTTGTTGACCACAAACTCCTTCCATGGTACACTGCGTACTCGACACGCACAACTTCAAGAAGTAAGGGTTATTCTGGCTCTTGGTTTCAGAGATTCATTCTGTGGTCAGCTGAATCCAATACAGAGCCATTTGGTGGCAGAGAAAGCTGATCACCTGACAGAAGCCAGGAAACAGATGGAGCAAACAAAAGACAGGAGAGAGGAAGGGCTTGAGGACAAGATGAGGCCCCAAAGAGTCCCATTTCTGAACATTTATAGGACTTGTGAGGGACATTTTTATTCAAACCATGCCGTGTTGCCTTGTCCCAACCTAAAAACAGTAAGGCCACATGATCGTGAAGCATCCAACACGATGGACCAAAATAAACCTTCCTTCTTATGAACCAATTACCTCAGGTTATATCACAGTTACAGAAAACTGACTAACACAGCATGTCACCCCAAAGGGCAGAGAGGAGCCCTTAAAATAGCTAATCTGGTTATTTTAGACCCACCAATTCCCATGTGTAAGTAATGAAATATTTACAAGAAATTGGATTGAAATTTTTGGCAAATCCTAGTCTCAAATCCATATGGCTAGAAAATAAAACCATCCAGTAACACATTTTAATCTTGGTTTTTGTTTCAGTCCACGACTCACACAATTTTTTCCTGTTTTTAAGCCTGGAAGATAAAGTTCTAATAGCCCTGGCTCACTCAACATCAAGAAAGCACAGCACCATGGAAACATTGGAAAAATGCAGTATCAAAGCATTCATAACTAGAACATACAGCTTCCCCAAAGCCAAGTGGCACAATGGCGTGCGTCTTTACAAACTAACAGGCTCAGCTGGGTGTGGTGGTGCATGCCTGTGATCCTAGCACTCAGGAGGCTGAGGCAGGAGGATTGCTGTGAGTTCGAGACCAGCCTGAGCTACAAAGTGAGCTTAAGGCCAGCCTGAACTGCATAGTGATTCCCTGTCTCAAAAAGACCAAAAAAAAAAAAAAAAAAAAAAAAACAGGCTCTAATCTGCTACAGAATGGCCTGTCTGTCCTGGCTTTTCCCATCTTCTATTCATGAATTAGCTTTTCAGCTGGATGTAGGTACAGAAACCAAAGAGCTCCAAAAGTGAGAAGGAGCCTCTCAGGCAGGACTAAAAACAAGATGTATTCAGGTGCGACACTGAGTAGCTGTGGTATTCAGCCATGGTACTGATTAATAAAAGTTTTTTGTTCAGTCACAGAAATGCCTCCACATCCCCACTGAAGCATCCTAATTTTGTTTACACTGTTATTGGGGGAAATGTCAGTTTCTTGTCCAAGAGGGCCCCTCCAGGTACATAGCCAGGGAAAGCGCGGTTCCACAAGAGATCAGAGCACAGAGCTCTGCACCACACACCTGGCACTCTCGCCACCTCCTCCGTCCCTCACCAAGGCCTGTCTCAGACCAGCCAGTGCACCATCCTGGCCCTGGTCCCTCTGCCATGATTCCCTTCTGAGCTGCCTGCATCCTCCCTGCCACGCACAGCCGGTGACTACAGAAGCCACATTAATACTATTGATCATCCTATTTCCAGTACCACACATGGAACCTGAGACACAGCAGATATGCAGGGAGTATGTGTTGAAACAAATGAACAAACACCCTCCTGCTCTTGATAACTCAAGTTTCTTCTGTCCCCTTGCAGCCAGCTCTTCCTTGCTTACTTCCCGCTTTACTGTTCCAAGATAGTCTCTGACACAAGTCATGAAACAATTTTAATTCCACACAACAGAAACTTTTTTCAAAATCAGTATTTACTTCACACATGTGTTAACTTCCAGAAAAGTCCACTAACAATGCATGTTAGGAAGAAGAGTGCCTGTGGAGGATTGAATGGCCACTTCCTTCCTCTCTTTCAAGGCCAGGGCCAAGGAATATGCACACAGGACTCACTAGCCAGACACAACATATTTTATTAACATTATAAGACCAGACCTAGGGCTGGGGAAATAGCTTGGTGATCTAAGTAGCTGTCTGGCAAGTGCAAGAACCTGGGTTCAATCCCCAGTACCACATTCCGTGACAGCCTGGGAACCCAGGGTATAGTGGTGCACATCTATAATCCCAGCACTGGGGCAGCTGAAAAAGGAGGGTCACAAGTCCAAGCTGTTTAGGGAGACCCTGTACCAAATAAATGGATAAATAATTAAATAAAAAGAGCAGATCTATAGTAAAACCTAGTTTGGAAAAGAAATACCTCATACTTGAGATTTGCAGCATCCCAGCCAGGCAGGGTCCTAAGAGCAGCGGTGCTTGGAGTAAATGAGCAACACAAGACCCCCTCGCGCAAATGTCCATGTAGATGTGAGTCAGAGGATTTCTTCATTGGCCCAAACATAGAGGAGACCAGGTACCGCATGCCTTGCCCCCAGCAGTCACTGATGGCTGGCTCCCTGGTACCACATCAACCCAGGAGAACTGGGGAACTATGTGACCCACTTCCAACCCCTGGATTGTCCAAAGCACAGAGCAGCAGAGGTAAAACCAACCGATGACCCTGATCACAGATGAGATCCATGCCTAGGAGAGTTTTACTTCAGGCCTGATGTGATATGCTGCTACCACAGAGACTAGGGGAGAGACAGCCTTGAGAGACAGTCTGGGAGAGGGTGACAGCTAAGCAGAGGGCTCCTGAGATCCGCTGGGAGGCTCAGACCAGGAAGGTCACAGGGCCCATATTTTACGCTGGAATGCAAGGCTCATTGGAAGTACTCATCAGAGAGGGCAGTCCTGAAGAAAAAGGCATTTAGCTTAATCATACATTTAAGTGCTAGCATTACTGACTATATCCAGCAGAAATTAACAGTCTGAATTACTATAGGTCCATATAAGCGTCGTTAAATTGACTTTACTAAAATTATAGTCCTCTTTGCTTTGGTGAAGGGCTTGAGCGCTTCCTAGGGTTTATTAATATACAGTTTACATTTGATGCCTTTTTGTTGGTGCTGAATTTAAAACAGTAGCTAAGGTAACATAAGAGCAGCTGGCAATTGGTTTTCTCTCCTTGCCAATACCTGGCTGGCCTGAGGAGTTAGAAACCATATGATGGCTTGTCCTCAAAGAATGGGTCCACTGACTGAAGAATCGGCAAACTGCAGCACACACCAGCACACGGAAGCTTGCCCCTGAAGAGTTCCAGCCTCCCCAAAATTGGTACAGGAGAGGAAATTATGACCTGAACAGAATTTGTCTGACAGGGGTCAATGGAGGTAAGACTGTCCAAAAGCTACTTACGAAATTTTAAAGACAAATAAGCACATAATTATCCTACTGAAACAAATGATGAGTGAGCCTGGAGAAGACACTACTAAGCAGCGAGCGGAGCTAAACAAAGACACACAAAGCATGAACGCACAGCATAAAAAGGAGTGGGCTCCATAAGAAAGCTCTAAACAGAAATTGATCAAAAACCATGACTGAAAGTATGGATAAGAGAAATGCACAATATAAAGAGAGTGTCAGATCTAAAAGACAGGGCTGTGGTGAACAATCAATTAGTGAGGGATGCCTTAAAAGGGAACATTAAAAATGGATCAAATAGCTGCTACATGACTCAAGGAAGATAGTAAGAGTAACTGGGATGAGTGAAAAATCAGAAGGCAGCACAGAGAACATTAAAAAAAAAACTATTTATACAAGGAGGGCAGAAAATTCTACAGATGTGGAGAAGGATTTTAACAGACATATATACGTACAGCAAGTAGGACCTCAAGTAGCTATGATCAAGGAAAAGACTCACTCCATGATTCATTATGAAAATACCAGAAACACAAGAACAGAATCTCCAATGCTGCTAGAGAAAAGCAACTGATCACCTATAAAGGAAAACCCATCAGAATTACAACAAATATCTCGACACAACCTTTAGGGAAGAGAGAGCATCGAATTAAGTGTTTGTCACCCTTTAAGGTAATAATACCCAACTCAGAATGTTATAACCTGAAAAAGTATCTTTCAAAGTCAATGGAGATATAAGGTAATTTTGTGACTAAAGAATATAAAGAAATTCAAGACCACCACACCGACACCCAAAACGTGTTCCTAGATAGCCTAGAAGGATATAATGATGCTGACAGTGC
>PVKA01052527.1:0-11670 GCA_004027165.1 Ctenomys sociabilis
AAAGTTTTGCTTTGAGGTGTGGAATTTCCACTCCAATGTATTCAGTGTGGGGCTACATCTAAGAGCCTGTGTGTGTGTGTGTGTGTGTGTGTGTGTGTGTGTGTGTGTGTGTGTGTGTGAGAATGTAAGCACAGGTGTGCTTGTGCGTGTGTGGGGAGACAACCCTGAAAGATCCCCACCTTTCCCTGTGAGAGCACAGGTTATTTCAGACTCCAAGGGCAGGGTTGTTTTCCAGCAGCTACACCTGGCCAGGTACAAACTGAGGGCGGGGCTCAGTTTGAGTAACTTGTCATTGACATGCACCACGCCTCACGTTGCCCTGGTGGGCCTTTGGCCCAGAACAGTGCCATCTAAGAAAACGCAGCTCCCATGTGTGGGGATGTTGCAATCCTCTTGATTGAAGACCTTTCCTTCTTTGTAACTCACTGGCTTTTCTTAGGCTCCCTGGACTCCTGAGGCTTCAACCAGAAGTGGCTGAGGATATCTCATTTGTTCAACAGGTCAGCAGATGATGCTAGGTCTGTTAAAAATTAGACTCAAATTCATGGTCCACAGTCCAGCTGGGGGAAATGAAATACTTCATTAAAGCTTCAATCGGGGCCAGCGAGAGAGCTCAGCGGTCTAAAGCTCCTGCTTAGGCAAGCTTAGGCAAGTGTGCAGGGATCCCAGGCACCACGTACTGCACCAGCCCCGCCCCCAGGGTGGGCGGAGCCAGACGCACGTAGCGCAGAAAAAAGAAACTTCAGACGTATAAGGGATGTCTTCTCTGCAGATTGGGACTGAGAGGTTCTCAGGGAACACCCAGCTCATCTGGCCAGTGACTGTCACATGCACTTCCCCACTGTATATTTTTAAGTCTTGTGTGTTCACTGAAATGAATGATCTCTCCTTGTGTTACTTTCATAACCTCTTCTAAAGCATTTCTATGACATATATTAAATGTCTTGGCTTTGACAGGTGGCCCCAAAAACTCTCTTCCTCTGTGCCCAGGAAGAACTACAAAGCAAGGCCTGTTCTGCCCCTTCTGGAGGTCCATCAGAGGGGCATAGTTTGTTGTCAGCCCACGCGAGACTTGCTGAACATTGCTTTTCTGCTAGCCAGAGGTCGCCTATCTCTGTCCAGATAGAGCTGAAAATCAGGCCATTCCCAACCGAGTGACTCAGCACTTAAAAAATCATCAATTTCAGGTTTAAAATTGCACTGCAAAATGCAAAAGAGACAACTCAGCACAGGCGAAGGCAAGAGCGAGCACACTTTGCAGCCTAAAAACATTCTGGAATCGAAATTTGGAAACTGGAGGCAAAGCCTGCCAGTTTGGGGGGAAGAAAATGCTTAAACCTCCTTAGGAATTTATTATCAAAAGATCTACTCCCCATGGGGTTATTTTGGGGCTTCCTTTTATACTGGATAATTCACCTCCATTTAATATTTCTCTGACTTGAAAATCATAGCACTTGAATTACAGCTTTTTACAAAAGAGGGAGCAGGTAAGTGAATGGTACCTAATCAATGCATTTGTTTCTGTCCTCAGCTCTGTCTTGTATCAGGTGATTGAATGAAAATGTTCACAAGTTATTTATTTTGAAATCACAGAACAGAGATAGAGGGAGTGGGCCGAGGGTTTGCTCTTCTTTGTCCTTGTCTTCCTAGGTTGTCCTCCTGGGGCCTGTTTATTGGAGAGAAAGTCTTCCTTGGCATGTCCTCCGACTCCATGCTTCTGGTAGGAAAGGAGCCTGTCTGCAGCAAGGACAGTGTGGAAGGGATCACTTCCCAGGAGGGAAGTAGATGAGTTTTTGCCCCAGTGATAATATGCAACACACTAGCCCCACATTTAATATCTATAAGCACAAGCAATTATTTTCATACTTAAGAGGCTGTGGTGTAGCGTGTGATCTACACCTGGTCCTGCCTGGCTTTGTTTGGTCAGCTGTGGCCAGCTGGGCTCCCCCTACAGGTCTGGAATGGTCTCGGGTTGATTTTACATGTCTGTCGTGGGACTCTGCCTAAGAGCTGCAGTTACCTGGAATGTGCAGAGGCCAGGGTACGAGAGGTCATTGTTGGGTCGATCCTCTGTTTAGGTGTTGCCAACACAAAGTCAACGCTCATTGGATGAGACAAGTCACATGGTCAACCCAAAGATGAGGGGAGCAGGATGTCTACTCTGTGAACCCATCACTGACACATATGATTAGGATCATTATAACACAGATATAACACAGAAACCCACCCCTTGTTTACTGTGAGCAAATAACACTTCTAAAGGAGCCACTTCAGTGGTGCTATCTCAGATGATTTTCTTTCATTTGAAACTTTAAGTTCTGTTAGAGACTCTTTGGAAACCACTCACAAAGAGAACCCAGTCCAATTAATTGTTGAATCTGTCCTACTAATTTGATTTGAAACTATCTCATTGCTATTTGTTGTTCAATAAAATTATGGGGGGAAAAAAAGAGAGAGAACCCAGTCCAAGTTACTCCCGCCATTGTGATCTGTTAGGAATCATTTGGTTTCAGTTGCTGTCAGCTGGTTACATTCCCTTGAAATTTTAAAGGACTACTTAAGACTAACACCACAGTTAATATTATAACCAAGTTTCCTAAGAAGTCAAATTTAAATGCAAAATGAATATTTTATAACATTTAGTGTCAATTTATATGCCTAACATGGGCTTTTTGTTTGAACTAATGTTTCATAGTGGATATTATCCAGCCACTGTGACACAGTGACTTTTCCTGTCACAGCTGATTTGACTTTTCTGTTTGAATACCTTTATTAATGTAAAAAAAAAGTGAATCACATTAAAGAAAATAGTAAACCATAGGCTACATGAGGAATAAATAAAGCAAAAATGTGGGACAGTTTTTGAAACACTTCCCTGAACTCTAACCAAATGGACATGAATTTGATGACCGATGACATAGAGACAGTCATCATCTTCCTCTTAGATGTAGCTACAAGTTTTGAGCTGTTCTGTCTCCTGAGTCTTTTGTGTGGCACCCTCTTCACCGCCTCATGGGGACCATCTCAGACCTTGGGCTTGCTTATTCCTTTGTGTTGGGTCCTCTCTGGACACCTGCATGCGGAGCCATGTTCTCTGGCCCCGACATTTGGCTACCTGTCTGTCCCTAGCAACCATCACTCTTTTCTTGCTAACAGAATATAAGATTACAGATAAAAACCAAGACCAAGCAACAGCTAAATATGCATCAAGTAACTGGCCCATTGACTATACTTTGCTTTCCTTGGCTGACCCAGGTCACCTAAGAGACCTTCTCTAAAGGAGTCCACACAGGTGTGGGGTGTTGATTCAAATTAGAGCTCCATGTTCACGATAAGGCTACAACGCATTGACCAGTCTTCTGGGTCAGATCTCCAGACCTCAGTTTTTCCTGTCAATATCTGAAAGAAAAGAGAAGAGGATCTTTTTAAAAGGAGCTGGGAGAACTGAAAGGGAGGGATAAAACCTGGTTTGCATTTATAAGAGCCTCTTGGCTCACAGGTAGTGCTCGACTTGGTGTTGTGGGTAAAGCCCAGGTTTCTTGATGTGGAGACCAGGCCACAGCTTTTCTACCTGCAGTGCCACTGGGTGGCTGGTTGAGAATCCAGGCAGGGTGGCTGCAGCCTATTTGTGCCACACTTGAAAATCTGGAAAATTCTGGGGGCCTTTATGACCTGAGGTGGCCTGGCACTATCATGGACTTATGAAAAATAGCTTTAATTTTAAAAAATAGTTTTCCTTAAGTAAGATAAAGTGAACCGGCCCGAGGGTGTCTTTGAAATAACTTCTAAATCTCTGAAGACTGCAGGTGTGTTCACCACACTCAACAGCAAAAAAGTTACAGATTTGCTTCTTCAGGGGAAAAAATAGAGAAAAATCAGGGTTTAATAATGACCCATGTAATTGGCAAAGACTTAGAAATAAACCAGCATTGGGTTTGACCTCTAGTTCCGAACTGTACGTGCTTAGGGTGGACAAGGATAAAATGACTCACGAGGAAAGAAAACAAATCCAGGCTCCCAAAGGATTTGTTTTTAATGGGGCTACTCAGATGTGGTATGGCTTGAATCAAACCAGGCCCAGCCGTACTGCAATGTAGGGATTATGAGGCCAAATAAAAAACGGAGAGCAATACTGCATCTCTCTTTCATACATGCTGATGCATCAGAAAGTTGAGCGATTAAAAGACAATTAAAAAGCTTTTCCAGATAATTCAAGACTCAGAGAATGTAGGCATCCACTAATGGGAGAGAGTAAAACAGCAGAAGAAAAAGTAGTCTTGCAAAAGAATGTAGAAAATGTGTTTATCTTGGAATTTGCCTCTGGGTGAGGTTCCCCTTTGCTTCTAAGGATAATCACAAATTCTGAATGAAGCAGGTTCCATTTATAATGTATTTTCATCAAAACTGACCATCCCATAAAGCTGGTGGCTTCAGGTTAAAGCCCTGGATAGTGTCTTTACTTGGCATATGAGCACAGTGTATTAGTTTTCGTTGCTGTGCTGAAATGCCTAATATAAACAATTGGGAGGTGGAGAGCTTTATTCGGGTTCATGGTCTCAGAGGCCTGAGTCTGTGGTCAGCAGGTTCCAGGACCGACTGTGGGCTTGAAGTGAGGCACTAATATCATGGAGGAAGGGGGTAGTGGAACACAGCCACTTGCCTAATGGCAGTCAGGAAGCATAGAAAGAGAGGGAAGAAGCCAGACATGAAGGGCCAGGCAGTGCCCACGTGACTCTCCCTTCAATCAGACCTCATCTCTTAAGTTTCTGTTACTTCCCAAGAATGCTATCAAATTATGATCTGATCAATAGATTAATCCACTAATAAAGTCAGAGCCCTCGTGATTCAACCACTGCTCATCACTTTTTGAAACTCCTGGAGGGACTTCAGAACCAAGCCATAACAGAACTCAAGACAAGGGCTTGTAGGCAGGCACACTATTTGGAAGTGATCCCAGCCCCTGGAACTGGAGGATAGGGGTGCAGAAGGCGATCCTTTGGGCTGACTTCCTGGTGTGGTGGCTCCAGTGGATGGCTGCATGGCTCTAGACACTCCTGAGAAAAGTGGATCCATGCCTCCTTTCTTGAATCAGAGCGAGGTTATTCTGCTGCGTCACCAACAAGGCCAGGTCAGAAGAGGAAACATGGGAACTGGCTCCATAGCTGGGCAGTAGAGCCTTGTTTCTAAAGTTTGAGTTGGATGTCTTCCTCTGCAATAGCTGTGACCCCAGACAACAGAAAAGTCCCTGCTTTTGCTCACAGAGATTGGATCGAGGACCAATATGGAAAATTCAAGTCTGAGACTTGTGCTGTAGGACAGCAAAGCATCTGTCCACTGGGGCTCCTGGGTGTGTGAAGAGGTGCAGGGCAGAAGAGCTTCCCCAAACATGAGAGGCACAGAGAGTGAGACAGAGCCAGGAGAGAGAAGGACCTCCCCTTGTGATACTGTCACTTGAGCACCTGGATCTCACTGTGCCTGAAGTTGTTACCCTTAGGTCTTTAAATAACATGAGCTCATGGAAAAGCCCAGGGGTAACTCTTCCTCTGCTCTTGTAGACATGATATTTAGATTCTGTCAGTTGCAATCGGGACAGTTTGACTAAAGCAAAAAACAACTCAGGGAAGATCTGATGGCGTTATGCGCTGATATGCACTAACTTCCTGGTTAAAGACTTCAACAATAGGATAGAGCCTTTCACTTCCTGTTGTCCTCACCTCTGCAGGCTGTGTAATCCATCCAGTAGTGACTTCCTGTGGCTGGGAAGTTTTCTCAGGTCGAACCACACCTGACATTAATTAGACAATGAAGTTGATGAAAAAGCAGTGCAGCATGTACAGTTTCTTGTTTGGCAAAAAGATACACAAAATAAACTCTTAAATTTGTCTGAAACTTCAGAATGGATATAGTTTTTACACTCCAAATGCCCTCTTTTCATCTGTTCTGAAATCCAAACTTAACTCTAATTTAGCTTTTTGTTCCTCTCTAAAGACTGACTCACATTCCCCATAGTGGCTTGTCTACCAGCACATTTGAACACAGTACATCAAGGTTTACAACAGGGCTTGCAACTTTTTCTTTAAAGCTGTTTTAGTTTTGGCAAGACTTGGAATCCACAAACCCATTCTGTCATGCATTCACTTGCTGTTTACATATTTTCTTAAAATTCAGTAGGTTTCCTTCTGCTTTATAGTTACGTATATGCCCTTTCTTGTTTGCTACCAGAAAACAAAATCTGTTGAAGAAGAAAGGATAATTTGGCTTTCCTCTCCCACTGAGCTCTAAATGCATAAATGGACAATCAATCATTAGTTTATGAAATCTCTTTCTTTTCCTTGAATTAGTAAAGTGCAAATATATAGCGCAATATGCCCTTTATAGGGAAGGAAAAGGCCAACAGGAATTAAAATCTGTCCACACAGGGCTATCAGGTGCCCCAAGTCTGTGCACTGGGTGGCAGAGAGGTATTATAATGCAAAGACTTGGAAAAGGGCAGCAATGGCTTCCTTGTTGGAGCTGAGTCTTCACTCACAGCGAGGGATGTTGACTTCCTGCCTGTGGAACTGCATTTACGTAATAGTACCATAAGCTTTACGGGATCAGAATGTAGCTCACTTCTAATTATTTCAACCAGAGAAGCCTACAATTACCCCATAGCAAAGGGCCTGGGCTCTTTGATACAGGCTGGTTTTCTTCCCCACCGCCCTCAGGAAGCATCTTAGGGATGTGGCTGCCAGGCAGGGGACAGCATGGTCCTTGTGGCCCTCTGCCCACAGCAGGTGCAGGCAGGCAGTGCCTGGTTCCCGGACCTCCCTTCCAGGATGATGCTGAGCCTTACTTTGCTGGGATCCTGTTCTGGCTCCATCCAAATGGGGAACTTGCAAGGATGCCAGCGTCGACCCTGGGTGGACTCACCATTGACATTCAGAGCAGGTCCTTGGAATCAATGGCCACTGGCTGGTGCAGTGAGTCCTTGAGCTGCCACTGGGGAAGAGCCTCGGAGAGGAGGTGCTGACTGTGTGCCTTGCAGAGCCTTCCCTTACTGGAAAGGCCCCTCACTGTCCTGTCCTTTCCTGGGGCTATGGGCTGAGGGTAGTGTCCCACAAATAGCCCAGGACCTGGTCAGGGTGCAGTGCCAGACTCTCCAGATGGCAGAAGGAAGCACCATCTCTGTGACTGTCATTTCAGAGAATGAGTGTCACTTAGGTGACTGTTGGGCCAGAGTGGGTGGGGGTCAGGGCAGAGGTCAACAGAGTGACCAGAGCCTCCACAGCAAATGTGGATCAAGGCTTTGTACTTAGCAGGGTTTATAAATAGCACCCATTGCTAAGGCGCTCCATGACTTCAAAGTTGTAAGGGAACAAAACAGGCTGAGATTTTAAAGTCCTGTCAAGCGAACATCTGACGATTGAATGGAAACTTCCTCACAAAGTGTTGAAAGCTGCTTTGCCCCGCCTTGTTTTTCTATTGTCTTCTTTTTCCAGCTTTTCTTGCATCCCCTCCCTCCTTCTTTTTTCTTTATCTCATTTCCAAGAAGAAGATCCCAGTGTCTTTGGAGAAGAGTCAGGACCCCCTTTACTTCAGCAGTAAGGACGTCCCCTGTGCTGTTACCGCGTGAGCGAAGCGGCCGGACTGCTCTCTTCTCTGAGGGATAAAGGTCAGTGTCACAGCAGCTCTGCTCTGATGTTGTCCTCAAGCAGAGACCTTAATACTCAGGGAGAAATCTGCACTGATGAAATTTTCATTAAAGAAACGTTGTGCCTTTCACTCTCCTTATTAGTCCATGGCTTTGACAATCAGGCTAATTTGGGCCTGATCTGCAGATTGGAGCATTATTAAACATTTAGGTGAGCAGGGAAATGTCAGGGCTCCCTCTCCTCCCTCTGCTGGAGCACAGGGGCTTCTGCTGATGATCACAGTGAGGCCGGGGCCAGGCGCCAATTAGACAGTTATCTGTAGACAGAGAAGCTCTGTCCCTCTCTCTGCCTGCAATGGAAATGAGCTGTTTGGTCACAGGGTACATGGCTTAACTGATGAAATGCATCAAAAACTATTGCAGTTCTCGACTCTGTTACAACTACCAGGCTGCCCGTGCCTGAGCACTCCTCCCCCACACCCCCCAGCACTTGCCCCTTTTGCAGTGTCTTAGGGCTGGGCTAGTGGACACTGGATTTGGCATCTGTGGGCAGAGGCAGCTGAGGGGCACTTGTCTGCAAACTGGCTTCTTTGGTTTTGATGTTGTGGTTAAAGAATTTATTTTTTTCACCGATGCATGAAAACAAAATTGTACATGTTTATGGGATGCTTTTGTATTTAATAAACACTTTGCTAGCATTTATGATTTAGGATCTACCTGTTTTAATGGATATTTACTTATCTTATTTGCCCAAATATCCCATGAGGTAGGTACTCTTATCCTTCCCAGTTTACAGGTGGAGAAACTCTGACCAAGAAAGGTTAAATAAGTTAGGAAGGATGTTCTTCCACGTGAGAGGAAAGGCAGGATTTGAACCCAGTGCTGTGACTTAGAATCTGTTTAGCAACTAGGCTACAGTTCCTCAAATTTCTTGTTATTGAATTGTTCTTAAGCAGTATTTCCTCAGCGACTAGGCACCAAGTTGAAAAATTCTATTTTTCTGCAAAAATAGAACTTGCATGTTAAAAAATTAGAAGCTCTACATGGGTGCTGTCTCGGGGCTTGCCCATCTCTGGAAGATCCCTGATTCGTGCTTCAACTC
Organism: Ctenomys sociabilis; assembly: GCA_004027165.1. Taxonomy (NCBI): domain Eukaryota; kingdom Metazoa; phylum Chordata; class Mammalia; order Rodentia; family Ctenomyidae; genus Ctenomys; species Ctenomys sociabilis. The sequence continues at coordinate 8,736 of PVKA01052527.1, forward strand.
TAATAGTTAATTAACATAATTTAGCACTTAACTGTTAGGAGAGATGGTGTCTTCTTAAAAAAGAAAAAAGGATCCTATCTTTCAAAACAACCAGCGGAATCATTATCAACATGTCCGGGGAAACCTATTTGAAAACATCGAAGAACCACCTACAATGGCAGGACTTGAGCGACCAAGACTGACAGGGTAGGAAAGTTCACGGAAGTAAGCTCCACGCTCTCTCCTCAGCTTTTCAAGGAATTTGCTAATTTATAAGTGGACAGGGACCACCACTCACAGAAATGAGGACTTTTCATCAAATTCACAGATCTGGGAAACCTGAACTTGAAGTTTAGGGCTACCGAAGAAGTCAAGGCTTGAGGGCCCCAGACTGCAGAGAAAACAGAACTCCTTCGAGTGAGTCTGATTTGCTGCAGCAATGCTGTCTTGAGGGGTTCTCCGGTTCCTAACTGCATAGCCACTGACGCTGTGCCGGAGGTAGGTAGCTGGGAAGCTCAAGACAGCTGCATTTCCCCCAGTGTCGGCAGGCCCTAACTGCAACAGCTGGAGAGGAGGACAGTCACCGAGCGGGTGGAGCTGTGGCAAACACCCAGTCGTTCCTGCTGAGTCCTCTGAGTTCTGCTTAGTCCCTAGGGAGGGAACAGCAAGCAGACCTTGGAGAGGTGAAAGGTCAGCCTTCACTCAGTGCCACGAGAGTAATCCACCCTCACTCCAGTGGCTCTCAGTGGAAATAATATATTTTCTCTGTGGAAAGGTAACGTCATCCAGAAGCGTAGTACAACCTTTGGGAAAAAACAGCATTCACAAAACATGAGGCTTATCATCAGAAAGGTCAAATAATAAAAAGATAGGAGAACCAAAGACTGAAAAGAGAAAGTTCACAGAAGATTAACGAGGTTGTCAGAAATAAGCTTTAAAATATCTGTTATTAACACGCTCAAGTAAAGAGAAAATGATAGATGATTTTATTAGAAAATGGAATATCTAAAAAAGAATTCTAAGAATACTTGATAACTGAAAAGTCTAATAATTGTAACTGAAAATACAACAGATTTAACAGCGGATTAGGCAAAGTAGAAGGTAAGTTTTTATGAAAATAGCCACATTGAATAAAAAATTATTGCATTTACACAAAAGTGCATTAGACAAAGTTGTCTAACATAAGAATAACAAAGCCCAAAATGAGAGCAAAGGGAAAATTAGGTGAAAGTGCTATATTTCTTCTTCAGAGTTGATAGAAGTATTAAGTCAGAATCAGAATCAGGAGCTAAACAAAAAGAAATATGTTACCAAGTGTTTATATAAACAGAACTGAAATGTTATCTTCTTCTTTTTTTTTTTTTGCAGCACCAGGGATTGAACTCAGGACCCTGCACCTACCAGGCAAGCACTTATTCTACTAAGCTATCTCCCTGGCCCTGAAATGTTGTCTTTAGAGATTCATTAAGAAAGACAGTGAACTTTCTAGTGGGAGCAATGGTAGAAGAAGAAAATGGAATTATGTATTTATCCTGAAAGAACACAACTGCCAAGCTAAAATTTCATTCCATTAAAAACGCCCTTTAAAAGCAAGTTAGAAATGCTTCAACATAAACAAAGTCAGATAATTTGCAATCAGTAGATCTATACTAAAATAAATACTAAAGAGAGTTTTTCAGAGGAAAAAAAAAGTGATTCTAAATGGAAAAAAGGAAGAGAATAGAAAGGATAAATATTGAGGAAACCATTTAATCTTGAGTACATGGAATAGCAATAATAGTTATCTTTGGAGGTGGCTATATACATACATATATATTTAAATTATTCGGATATATATATATGTAAATTATTTGGAAAAAATAGTACAACAGCCAGAAGGAGGTTAAAAGATTTTTAAGAATTGAAAATCTCATGCATTGTTCAAGTACTAAAGTTATAATTTAGATTAATTCTAATAAGTCATAGACAAATGTTGTCATCCATAGGATATAAACTAAAGAATAATAGAGTTAAAATTAACAAGCTAATGGAAGATTACAATACATTTGATTAATACATACAGAGCAGGAAAAGATGAAAAAAATAATTCAAATATCAATGTCATCTTAAAAATTTAAAACAAATTTTAAAAAGTGATTGTAAGAAGGTAAGTTTTGGGGTTTGGGAGATAGCTCAGGAGAATAAGCGTTTGCCTGCAAGTGCAAGGCTCTGTGCTCAGTCCCTGGTACTGCAAATGAAAACAAAAAAGGAGATAAATTTAAATCAAAGGAGTAATTACATTAAGTATAAACTGATTAAATTCCACCAGAGAGGGTCAGTCTTAGTTTTTAGCAGACAGGTTGGTTTCGCATTCACTGCAAAGCGTTTCAAAGGTAAGTGTGTTTGGGACTCATCTGAAGAACTAGAAAACTGTTTGAGTCCCTGGCCTCAGTGTCTATGATTCAGGGGTGAAGTCAGTATCTATATTTTTAATAAACCTGAGACCTGGCTTTGACAGACAATAGCCTATTGTATAGAACAGTGGTGTAAACACTAAACTGAAAGCATATTGTTTAAGTCATATGGAATTCAGAGCTTAGCAAGGAGCTGGGGCAGGTACATATTAAATGCAATATAAGAAATAAATAGCTGAGTGTTGTGCGGGTCCTTTGCTGTTCTGCAAACTGCCATGTGGAGGCATCAGAGGTCTTCTTGAATCCAACTCGTGTGGGTTTGGCAGCTCAGGAGCAGGCCAGCTGGGCGCAGGGACCCCCAGCTGCAGGGAGCCATGCACACACTTGTGTGTTTATTTATTTCTGCAGCTCAAGCAAGGAGAGTTAAAAACAGGGCTGGAGCCCAGCAGGAGAAGGGGCCTGTGGCTGCCCATGGTCAGCGAGGCTCCAGCTCGTCCAGGACGCCTGGGCCAACGCAGCTGGACACAGAACACAGAAGCAGGCCTGCCCAGGGACAGCTGTGG
>PVKA01052528.1:0-11669 GCA_004027165.1 Ctenomys sociabilis
TGACTTCTTTAATTTCGTCCCCTGAGAAGTGTGTATTCATCTCAGATGCCAATTTGTGAATTGGATCTTTAAATTTGAGGGCCCTGTTATATCTCAGTTCTTCATATATTCTAGACAGTAGTCCTGTGTCTGTCTGCTTACTAGTTAGGATTTTTTCAAAGTTTGTGGGTTGTCTTTTCTCTCTGTTGACAATTTCTTTTGATTTGCAGAAGCTCCTTAAGAAGATTTGATCCCAGTTGTTGATTCTTCCAAGAGCTTCCCATGCGAATATATGTTTGTTCATGAACTCTTTACATATCCCTATTTCTTCAAGAGTTCCTTCTACTTTCTCTTCCAGGAGATTGAGTGTTTCTGTTTTAATGTTTAGATCTTTAAACCATTTTGACTCTACCTTAGTGCATGGTGATAGAGCTGGGCCAAGTTTTAGTTTTCGATATGCAGAAAGCCATGTTTTTCAGCACCATTTGTTAAAGAGGCTGTCTTTCTTTCAGTGAGCTTCTGTAGCCCCTTTGTTGAAGATAACATGGCTGAGTGTTTCCGTAGATGTCTCTGCATCATCTAATCTATTCCACTGATCCTCACGTCTATTTTGCTGTCAATACCATGTTGATTTTATCACAGTGGTTTTGTAGTATAATTTCAAATCAGGAATTGTGATGTGTCCTTCCTTGTCTTGATTGGCCAAGATTGTCTTTGCTGTTCTAGGTTGTTTGTGGTTCCAAATAAATTTTAGGATTGATTTCTCTATATCTGGGAGGTATGTTGGTGGCAGTTTGATAGGGATTGCATTAAATCTGTACAGCAATTTTGGGAGTATGGCCATCTTCACGATGTTGGTTCTTCCTATCCAGGAGGATGGAATATCTTTCCATTTTCTGAAATCCTCCATGATCTCTTTTCTTAGGGTGTTGCAATTTTCTGTGAAAAGATCTTTGACTTCCTTGGTTAAATGAATCCCAAGGTATTTCATTTTCTGCGTTGCTAATGTAAAAGGTATTGTTTCTATAGTTTCCCTTTCAGTGTGTTTATTATCTGTATAGAGGAATGCTATTGACTTTTGAGTATTGATTTTGTATCCTGCTATGCTACTGAATTTCCCTATCAGGTCTAGTAGTTTCCTGGTGGAATTTTTGGGGTCTTCTAAATAAAGTATCATGTCGTCTGCAAATAGTGATAATTTAACTTCTTCTTTTCCTGTTCTTATTCCCTTTATTTCTCCCTCTTTTCTAATGGCTGTTGCTAAGCATTCCAACACTATATTGAATAGGAGGGGTGATAGTGGACATCCTTGTCTTGTACGTGATTTAAGAGTAAAAGATTTCAGCTTTTCCCCATTTAAAATTATATGAGCTTTTGGGTTGTCATAGATGGCTTTTATCAAGTTAAGATAGAGTCCATCTATTCCAATTTTCTGTAGGACCTTGAATATGAATGAGTGTTGAACTTTGTCAAAGGCTTTCTCTGTATCAATTGAGATGATCATGTGGTTTTTACCTTTCAGTCTATTAATATAGTGAATTACATTTATAGATTTTCAAATATTGAACCATCCTTTTATCCCTGCTATGAATCCTACCTGGTCATTTTATATGATCTTCTTGATGATTTGCTGTATTTTATTTGCCAGGATTTTGTTGAGAATTTTTGCATCTATGTTCATGAGGGAGGTTAGCATGTAGTTCTCCGTTTTGGTTGTGTCTTGCCCTGGTTTTGGAATCAGTATTATACTTGCCTTCAGAAATGATTTTCGAGGACTGTTTCCTTTTCAACTTCATGGAAGAGTTTGTGGAGAATGGGGATTATATGTTCTATAAATTTCTTGTAGAATTCAGCTCTGAATCCATCAGGACCTGGACTTTTCTTTGTCTGTAGGCTTTTTATTACGTTTCGTATTTCGTTGGGTGTTATCGGCTTATTGAGAGTTGTTATACGTTCTTGGCTCAGTTGTGGTCATTTGTACCTTTCAAGGACTATGGCCATTTCTTCTGTGTCTTCTGTTCTGCGAGCTTTAAGATTCTCAAAGTAACTATTGATATTGTTCTGAATTTCCACTGGGTCTGTGGTGATTTCACCCTTTTCATTCCTTATCGCTTGTACTTGAATTTTCTTTTGCCTCTTTTTGATGAAGTTCGCAAGAGGCTTATCAACTTTATTTAGTTTTTCAAAGAACCGGCTTTTAGATTTGTGGATTCTTTGAACTGTTTTTTTTCATCTCAGTTGAGTTAATTTCTGCTCTAATCTTTATGATTTCTTCCTGTCTTTGTGCTCTGGGTTTTGTTTGCTCTTCTTTTTCTAGTTGTCAGAGGTGCAACATTAAGGTGCTAATTTGTTCCCTTTTTGTGTTCCTAATGTGTGAGTTCATAGCTATTAGTTTCCCTCTAAGAACTGCTTTCATCACATCCCATAAATTCTGGTAAGTTGTACTTGAATTTTCATTGAATTGTAGATATTGTTGAATTTCTTGTTGAATCTCCTTTGCAATGCATTGATTGATGAGTAGGGTGTTGTTTAGTTTAAATGAATTTAGTGGGTTTTTCTGGTTTCTTTTGTCATTTATTTCCAATTTCATTGCATCGTCGGCAGATAGTATGCATGGAATGATTTCTATTTTCTTGAGTATACTTAGGAAAGACCTCTGGACCAGTATGTGATCTATTTTGGAAAATGACCCGTGTGCAGCTGAAAAAAATGTGTATTCAGGTGTGGTTGGGTGGAACACTCTGTATATGTCCACCAGGTCCATTTGTTCCAAGCTCTGGTTCAGTTGTGCTACTTCCTTGCTAAGTTTTTGTCTGGTTGATCTATCTTTTTGAGATAAGGGTGTGTTAAGATCTCCAGTTAAGATTGTGTTCTTAGACATTAAGTTTTTCATGTCCCTTAAGATTTGTCTTACATAGTTGGGTGCTCCTGTGTTTGGTGCATAGATATTTATGAGTGTTACATCTTGCTCTTGAATTTTTCCCCTGACCAATATATAGTGGCCTTCTTTGTGTCGTTTGATCATTCTTGGTTTGAAGTTGAGACTGTCAGAGAACAGAATTGCTACTCCTGCTTTTTTCTGAGGTGCTGGGGCATGTAGTATTGTTTTCTATCCTTTGACTTTGAGCCTATGAATGTCCTTTTGAGTTAAGTGTGTTTCTTTTATACAGCATATTATTGGACTTTGTTTCCTAATACACTGTACCAGTCTATTTCTCTTAATTGGTGAATTGAGTCCATTTACATTGATGGTTATAATTGAAATGTGCCGACTTATGTTTGTCATTATATTTACCTGGTATTTTTTACTCCTTTTTAACCCGTGTTTAATTGACTGTACTGTTTAGTGGGTTCCTTCCATTCTCATTCATGGAGTTCTGGTCATTGTGGTCTCTCTCTAGAACATCTTTCAGCAGCCTATGAAGGGATGGCTTTATCATCATGAAATTCTTTAGTTGTTCTTTGTCATGGAAGTATTTTACTTCACCATCAAACTTGAAAGAGAGTTTTGCACCGTATAATAGTCTGGGCTGGAATTTGTTTTCATGTAGGACTTGAAGAACTCTGCTGCATGTTCTCCTTGCTTCATTGTTTGTGCAGAGAAGTCGACTGTAATTCTGATGGGTTTTCCTTTGAATGTGAGCTCCTTGTTCTCTCTCGCAGCTTTCAGTATATTATTTTTGTGTTGGATTTCTGGGATCTTAACTATTATATGTCTTGGTGTGTTTCTACTTGGGCTCAGGTTATTTGGTGTTCTTTTACTCTTTTTTGTTTTGTTTTGTTTTGTTTTGTTTTGTTTTTTTTTGTTTGTTTGTTTTTTTCAGAACCGGGGACTGAACCCAGGCCCTTGTACTTGACAAGAAAGCACTTATTCCATTGAGCCATCTCCCTGGCCCTATTTGGCGTTCTGTATGCTTCAGTGTCCTGAATATTGGATTGTTTCCTCATATTTGGGAGGTTTTCTGCAATTATTTCTCCCCAAATTCTTTTTATGTCATTTGTATTGACTCCTTCATTCTTGTTGATACCAATTATTGTCACATTGTTCATCCTGGCGTCATCTTGCAGGTGAAGGATTATTTTTTCCTGCATTCTCCTTGTTCTTAAGAGATCCTTTCTCACCTTTTCACTAGCTGCTCTGGCATCTTCAAGATCTGAAACTCTGTCTTCGCTTTCACTCAGTCGGTTTTGTAGACTCGTGATTGATATTTTTAGTTCTTCTATATCTCTTTGACTGTGTTTCATGTGTTCTATTTCTTTTCTGTATTGCTCATTCAAGGAATCCATCATATTTCTGATCTCCTCAATTTTTTTATCCATGTCTTCTTTAGTGGTAGTTATTAATTCTTTTTCTGCTGTGTTTCTTCCAAGTTGGATTTCCTCTGTATATTTCTGGACTTTTTTCAGTATTTCAGATGCTATGACTTCAAAAAGTTCTTTTTTGAATTCAGAACTTATTTCTGCTTTGAGTTCCTCATGATCTTTCTGCTGTTGTTTCTTTGCTTCAGGTGCTGTTAATTCATATATATCAGCTGGAATAGTGCTCTCTGCACTTGTTCTGGGTAAGCATAGTTTTCCCACCCAATGTTTCTGGAATTCATTCTTTTTTCAGATACTATGTATTCAAATATTTCTTTTTTAATTTGGGGAATTACTTCTCATTTTATTTCCTCTATAGCTTTCTGTGTTGTTCCTTTGCTGCTGTATCTGTTAGTTCATTCATTGCAGCTGAGCTAGTGTCCTCTGCCCTTCCTGATGGACTCAAGGTCTGGGATTGCATTTTTCCCCTTTCTTTGTCATTTTGTAGAGCACTGACCTTTGACCTTTGTTGTAGAGCTTTGGTGCAGCTATAACCTTGGCTTGTTATGAGATTTGGGTGCCAGTCTATTAAGTTTGAGCTTTTCCAGGTATGCCTATCCTGGGTGTAGCTGTTGTGTTCAGTTCCTTTTTTGCTGCAGCTCCTTTGGTTCCCCTCTGTTGGTTCCCGTGGTCAGCCCTTCTGTGTCAAGCAGGTCGTTCCCCAGGTGGGTGGGCCTGGGGTTTGGTGGGTCTTCTGGGCTCACTCTTGTGCAGTCGGCCTGGAGCCCTCACTCACATGCCAGGCTGTACTGGGTTTCTGTCCATGTTATGGGACCAAGGATTGCTGGGAAATGTTCCTGCGGCATGGCAGGCTTGGAGTTCTCACTCCAGGCCGACCTGCACTGGGTCTGTGGCACACTCTCACTGATCTGGGAAGCCTGGTGACTCGTGCAATTCCCACTCACTGGGAGAGATTGGGACAGGATCCAGGAGGCCGCTGGAGTCAGCTGCTCTCTCAGGCCGTGGGTCTCGCTGTCTCGCGAGGTCTCTGGGGCTGGGCGGGCGAGGGAGGGATCAGGAGGATGGCGGAGTCGCCCGCATTGTCTCCGGCCGGTCTGTGGGGCTCCAGATTTAGCTCACAAGTTAGTGAAGGTTTTGGTCCATACTCAGCTGGCTCCATGGCAGAGAGCAGCAGTCCATGGCTGTAGCAGGGCAAAGAGCCGACTTTAGTTCTTTTGACAAAAATACCTTGGAGGGGAATATCTGGCTAAAATTGGTCCCCCAATCCTAGCTTTCAGATGAACCTCCACACTGATTTCCATAATGGTTGTACTAGTCCACATTCCCACCAACAGTGTAGGAGTCCTTTTTCCCCACAGCTGGAAAGCCTGTATTTTGTTGACTCTTCTCTGATTACCTGTAACACACCAAGTTCGCTAAATATATATGCTGGATCCATAATCCTGTAATAAACTTTTATTATGGCATATTTCCTATTTCTTTATAGTTAGTCCTGACAAGTGTCTACTTTTGCATTTTTCAAAATATCGTCCTTAGGGGCTGGGAAGATGATTCAGTAGAAGAAGTGATTCCCTGGCAAGCAGAAGGGTCGGAGTTCACCCAGTTCCATCTCAACTCGGCCCAGTGAGTGTGTGGGAGAGCTTCTCGCTTCCCTGAGTGTGATCCCTCCAGACCAAAACACAGGTACCTGTGTGAGTGAGACTCTCCAGCATGCCCTAGAGACACCGGCAATCCTCCGGAGCCCCCATGCCAAAGCCTGCTGAATGAGTGAAAGCTGAGACACTCTAGGTACCATCAGATCCAGCCATAGCATAGACCCAGCTAATGTGTGGGAGAGCTGTGCTCCCTGGGCCAAGGGAAGAACAGAGGGGAACCACATGTTCACTATTGTGCCAGAGAGGTGCAACAGATTCACATCCAAGGGCTTCAGCAAGAAGGAGCTGAACACAACAGCTAGATCCAGGCCAGGCATAACTGGATAATCTCAAACTTAATAGATCTGCACCTGAATTTTAGTAGTACTAAGGTTATGACTGCACCAAAGCTCTACACTAAAGGTCAGAGGTCAGTGCTATCTGAAATGACAAAGACAAGGAATAAAATGCAATCTCAGGCCTCGAACCCACCCATAATGACGGCAGAGGACACTAGTTCAGCAGAAATGAATGAATTAACAGCATCAGAAGAAAAGAAACAACAGCAGAAAGGTATAGATGAAATCAGAGCAGAAATAATTTCTGAAATAAAAAATCTCTGAATTCATAGCATCTGAAGTAAAGAATCAAATGTGGAAATGTGGAGGAAACACAAGCTGAAAAAACTGCAGAAAAACAACTAATAAGTCCCTCTAAAGAAGATATTGTTTAAAAAAATACAGGAGATTATATGTATATGACAGATTCCTTGAATGGGCAATACAGGAAAGAAATAGATCGCATGAAGCAGTCAAAGAGATACAGAGGAACTTAAAATCTCAATCACAACTCTATAAAACTATTTGAGTGAAAGCGAAGACAGTTTCAGATCTTGCAGATGCTTGTGCAGCTACTGAAAAGGGGAGAAAGGATCTCTCAAAAACAACTAGAATGCAAGAAAAAATAATTCATCACCTGCAAGACGATGCCAAGATATGAGACTAATAGACATCAATGAGAACTTCCAGTTTTCCCGCGCTACCAGCAAGAGACAAAGAGAGCAAAACTCAGGCACCCTCGTGAATGAGACTCGCTACTGTGACCCTGCTGTCTGGCAACTCACCCTGGAGCCCCTACTGCGAGGCCCAGTGAGTGTGTGAGTACCTCTGAGACTCTTTTGGCTTGATCCAACCCAACCCAGCCTGGTAAGTTGGTGGCACTTCCCTGCACCATGGGCGAGTGACCTAGAGAGCAAAGCTGAGGCATCCACACGAGTGAAACTCTCTACTGTGCCCCCCTGACTCTTGAAGCTGCCCGAGCCACCATCCCCAAGCTCAGTGAGTGAGTGAGAATTTTTGTGGCTCTTCCAGCCTTCGATGGAGCCCAGCATGGCCCAGTGAATGTGTGGTAGAGCTTTGGCTCTCCCTGGTAATCCCTGGACTTGGGGCACAGCAGAGGGGTACAAAGGGCTCACAGTTGTGCCAGAAGGGCTACAGCAAAAATGGGCTAAACAGTTAGATCTTGGTCTGGCATAACTGCATAAACTCAAACTTATCAGATAGGAACCAGAATCTAATTACGTGCTAAGGTTATAATGGCACCAAAGCTCTACATCAAAGATCAGAGGTTAGTGCTATATAAAAGCACAAAGACAAGGAAAAAATGCAATTGCAGGCCTCAAGCCCACCCAAGACAAGTGCAGAGGACATTAGCTCAGCTGAAATGAATGAATTACCAGCGTCAGAAGCAAAGAAACAACAGCAAAAATATATAGAGGAACTCAGACCAAAATTCATGCCTAAAATTGAAAAAAAAGACATTTCTGAATACATAGCATCTGAAGTAAAGAAACATATGGAGGAAACCCAGTGTCCACACAGAACAAGTGCAGAGAACAATAGCTCAGCAGAAATGTATGAATTAACAGGTTTGCAGTCAAAGAAACAATAGCAGAAAGGTAAAGAGGAACTAAGCAGAAATTATTTCTGAAATAAAAAAAGGAAGCTTTGAAATCATAGGGTCTGAAGTAAAGAATCAAATGTGGAAATATACGGGGAAAACCCAATTTGAAAAAAACTCTGCAGTAAAAGAATTAATAACTACCTCTAAAGAACACATTGGTCCTCAGAGCCCCTGCCACAAAGTCTGCCGAGCTAGTGAGAATTTTTCTGACTCTCCTGCCACCCACGAGCCCAGTTCAGTGAATGCATGAGAAAGCCTTTGGCTTCCTCCGATGTACTCTGCATGATCTGTTGCTCCCACTCCCAAGACCTCTGAGGTAGCGAGCATTGGCCTAAGACACCCAAGACCGACTTGCCTAGAAACTCCCCAGTGTAGAGAGCTGCGAAGAGCCGCGCCTGAAAGACGGCGCTGGCTTCCGCCTTCCATCCCCTGCTGGGTGAGTGCTCTCTGTAGTAAACAACTCCTTATATGGCTAAGGCAAAGACTGTGGCTCCCTTCCGCGTATCCTATCGGCTGCACCCACGTGTCACTCCAGGGTCGGACGCCTTGCGCTTGGGGCTGGCTTGCCCAGGGAGGAGCGGAGGAGCGGAGGAGAGGAGCGGAGGAGCAGAGCGGGGGAGAAGAAGCAAGATTGTTCAAGGGTCCTGAATAAACTGCCGATGGAAGAGCTGGTTGTTGCATCATCCTTGCTGGCGAGGGTGCGCGCGACATCCCAGAGCCTCTGCCCCCCAAGCCCACTGAGCAAGTGAGAATTTTTCCAAATCTCCCACCACCCGCACTACCCTCGCCAGGCCTGGTGAGTGTGTGGGAGAGCTTCTGAGCTCCCCAGTGCTCCCTGGACCAGGCACATAACAGAGGGGAACCACAGGCTCACAGTTGTACCAAAAGAGCTGCAGCAAAAAGAAATTGAACAAAACAGCTAGATCCAGGCCAGGCATAACTGGAAAATGTCAAACTTAATAGACTGGTACCTGAATCTCATAATGCACCAAGGACATAACTGCACCAAAGCTCTACACCAAAGATCAGAGGTCAGTGCTATACAAAATGACAAAGGCAAGGAGCAAAAGGCAGTCTCAGGCCTTGAGTTGAACAATAAGTGCAGACGACACTAGCTCAGCTGAAATGAATGAAGTAACAGAGGTGGAAGGAAAGAAACAGCAGAAGGGTATAGAGGAACTCAGACCAGAATGCCTGAAATAAAAAAAAAATTGAATACATAGCATCTGAAGTAATGAATCATATGCAGAAATGGGGGGAAACTCATTGCCCACACAGAGCAAATGCAGAGAACACTGTTCCAGCTGAAACATATGAATTAACAACAGTGCAAGCAAAGAAACAACAGCAGAAAGGTAAAGAGGTATTCAAGGCAGGAATGATTTCTGAAATAAAAAGGAATTCTTTGAACTCATAACATCCGAAGCAGAGAATCAATTCCAGAAATACATAGAGAAAATCCAAGTTGGAAAAAAACACCACAGTAAAACAATTAATTGTTACTGCTAAAGAATACATTGAGGAAAAATAGAGATCAGAAATCTGACAGATTCCGAGAATGAGCAATACAGAAAAGAAATAGATTGCATGAAGCAGAGTCAAAGAGATATAGAAGAATTTAAAATCTTAATCACCAGTCTACAAAACCATTTGAGTGAAAGCAAAGACAGAGTTTCAGACCTTGAAGATGCTGGCACAGCTAGTAAAAAGGTGAGAAAGGATCTCTTCAAAACAATGAGGATGCAGAAAAACATAATCTATCACATGAAAAATGAAACCAAGATGAAATATGTGAGAATAAAAGGCATCAATGAGAATGCAGGAGTCAATACAAATGATGTAAAGAGAATATGGGTAGACGTAATACTAGAAAACTTCGCAAATATAAGGAAACAATAACATTCTTGTAACTGAAGCATACAGAACACCAAATAACTTCAAGGTTAAAAAAAAAAAAAAAACACCGAGATATATAATAGTCAAGATCGCAGAAATCGAACACGAGAATAACATATTGAAAGCTGCTGAAGAAAACAGGTAGATCATATTTAAAGGAAAACCCATTAGCCAACTTCTCTACACAAACCATGAAGGCAAGGAGAGCATGAAGCAGAGTTCCACAAGTCCGCTATGACAACAAATTCCAGCCCAGACTATTATACCCTGCAAAAATCTCTTTCAATTTGGATGGAGAAGTGAAATGCTTCCATGAAAAAGAACAACTAAAAAATTTCATGATGATAAAGCCATCCCTACACAGGCTATGGAAAGATGTCCTAGAGAGAGAACACAATGACCAGAACTCCACAAATGAGAAAGGAAGGAACACACTAAACAGTGAAAAGAATTAAAACACAGGAAAAAAGGAATGAACAACACAGATAAATATCATGACAATCATAAGTCAACACATTTCAATTATAACCATCAATGTAAATGGACTCAATTCACCAAGTAGAAATAGATTGGTACATTGGATTAGAAAACAAAATACAACAATATGCACTATACAAGAAACACACGTTCTCTTCTTCCTCATTCTCTCAACGTCCATCACCCTCTTGCTTTTCCTCTCTTATAGTACCTACAGCCAAGCTGCAGCCTATCAGGGATACAGTGCTTACACAGCCCAGCCAACTCAAGGATATGCACAGACCACCCAGGCATATGGACAACAAAGCTATGGAACCTATGGACAGCCTACTGATGTCAGCTATACCCAAGCTCAGACCACTTCCACCTATGGGCAGACTGCATCTGCAACTTCTTATGGACAGCCTCCCACTAGTTATACTACTCCAGCTGCACCCCCCAGGCATACAGCCAACCTGTACAGGGGTGTGGCACTGGTGCTTATGATACCACCACTGCTACAGTGACCACCACCCAGGCTTCTTATGGAGCTCAGTCTGCATATGGCACTCAGAATGCTTACCCAACCTATGGGCAGCAGCCAGCAGCTACTGCACCTGCAACACCACAGGATGGTAACAAGCCTACTGAGACTAATCAACCTCAATCTAGCACAGGAGGTTATAACCAGCCCAGCGTAGGCTATGGACAGAGTAACTACAGTTATCCCCAGGTTCCTGGAAGCTACCCGATGCAGCCAGTCACTGCACCTCCATCCTATCCTCCTACCAGCTATTCTTCTACACAGCCGACTACTTATGATCAGAGCAGTTACTCTCAGCAGAACACCTATGGGCAGCCGAGCAGCTATGGGCAGCAGAGTAGCTATGGTCAACAAAGCAGCTATGGGCAGCAGCCTCCCACTAGTTATCCACCCCCCCAGACTGGATCCTACAACCAGGCTCTGAGTCAATATAGCCAAAAGAGCAGCAGCTACGGGCAGCAGAGTTCATTCTGACAGGACCACCCCAGTAGCATGGGTGTTTATGGGCAGGAGTCTGGAGGATTTTCTGGACCAGGAGAAAACTGGAGCATGAGTGGCCCTGATAATAGGGGCAGGGGAACAGGGGGATTTGATTGTGGAGGCATGAGCAGAGGTGGGTGGGGAGGAGGACGCAGTGGAATGGGCGCTGGAGAGCGAGGTGGCTTCAAAAAGCCTGGTGGACCCATGGATGAAGGACCAGATCTTGATCTAGGCCCCCCATAGATCCTAATGAGGACTCTGACAACAGTGCAATTTACGTACAAGGACTAAATGACAATGTGACACTTGATGATCTGGCAGACTTTTTAAAGCAATGTGGGGTTGTTAAGATTAACAAGAGAACTGGGCAACCTATGATCCACATTTACCTGGACAAA
>PVKA01052529.1:0-11667 GCA_004027165.1 Ctenomys sociabilis
CGCACAGCCGGCCCTCATCCGTGTACTGAGAGTCAGCATGCTGGATGTTTGCAAGTTCTGTTCTCTAGCAAATGTAAATAGTTTTAATGAGTAAATTTAGGCACCATTCTTTTTAAGTGAAATGTTGGGTTTTCTTTAACAGAAAACATGGTTTTTCATCAGCCTTTATGTATAAAAAATAAAGTTTCATTCAATATGATTGTTGGTGCTTTGGCAGTTATATTTTTAAAAGTAATTTCTCCCTCTCTGTCATTGTGAGAAATAAGGGTTGCAACAGTTGAAGTTTTTGCCACCTGTCACTTGCAAGTAGGATGTCACCTCAGTGTCTGTGAGGCTTGGCTCATGATGTTGGCGTTATAAGTTTATCATAGCTGTTCCTGTGATGTCTTTCTCAGTATTGAGATATAAGCAAGACTGCTCTTTGGAGAGACCACTTGGTCTGAATGTTTTCATTTCAATGAAAAAAAATACAGAATTTCCAAATGATAGGAAATTAACAGTGGTTAATATTGCATATTCAAAGTAGTTGCTCAGATTATCAGATACAGGCATGCAAAATTGATCAAATAATAAAAGCACTAATTGTTGCTTTCAATGAACTATTAGAAATTGGTACAATTATCTTAGCTATCTTGCATGTCTTTTTTTAATACATGTCCCCCCCCTTCTCTTTTCCCAGTTCTTTTTAAGCAGTTTCTTCACTATGTCTATGGTACCTTTGGGTCATAATTTATTCTTTCAGTTTCTTTGAAGAGTCAATACAATGTACACATGTGATTCTGATTTCACTTAAGAGAATAGTCTCAGGTTGCATTCATTTACCTGTAAAATCCTTGAGTTTATCCTTCTTTATGGCTGAGTAATACTCCATTGTATAAAAATATATAGCACATCTTTTGATCCATTCATTGGTTGTTGGGCTTTTGGATTGTCTCCCAAGGTTTAACTATTAAAAATTGTGCTGCTATAAACATGGGTGCACATATATTGCTACAGTATGATGTCATCAGTCCTTCTGGAAAAATACCCAGGAGGGGAATAGCTGGGTTGAAAGGAACCTCCAGTCCTAGCTTTTTGAGGATTCTTTACACTGATTTCCACAGGGATTGTACCAGTCTGTACTCCTACCAACATGAAGGGTTCCTTTTTTCTCACAGCCTCCAGCATGTTATTAGTTGACCTTTTTTTTTTTTTTTTGCGGAACTAGGGATTGAACTCAGGTCCTTGCACTTGCCAGGGAAGCGCTTATTCCACTGAGCCAACTCCCCAGCCCGTTAATTGACTTCTTGATAACCATTCTTTCTGGGGTGAGATGGAATGTCAGTGTTTTAATTTGCATTCCTCAAATGACCAATGCTGTTAAAACATTTCTTCATACATTTATTTGCCATTTGTGTCATTGAGAAGTATCCATCTCAGATGCCCATTTTTTCATTGGGTCTTTGAATTGGGGGACAATTTTTATTCATAGTGAATTTTCTTTTATTTGGATTTTGCTGAGTGCCACTTCTTGTTTTTTAGGGGGTGGGGGAGGTAGCACCATGAGTTGAATTCAGGGCCTCATGTTTGCCAGGTAGCCATGAAGTTCCATTTTTAAAAATCTTTATTATAGGGACTGGGAGATGGCTCAGTGGGAATAAGTGCTTCCCTGGGAAGCACAAGGGTCAGGGTTCAATCCCCGGTTCCACCAAAAAAAAAAAAAAAAAAAAAACTATTATATTTTTTCCTGTGGTTATATATTTTTGGTATCTCTGTTATTTAAGAAAGTTTTTGGTTTTTTTTTTTTGTTTGTTTGTTTTTCCCAATGTCCTTTTCTGCAGTTCACTTTGGATATTTTGGTTTTTGTCTGATTTTGGTTTTTTTGAGACCCAAAAAATGTATCTCAGGCTGGCCTTAAACTCATTACATAACCCAGCCAGTCTCAAGTTCATGGTGATTCTCCTGCCTCAGCCTCATGAGTGCTAGATTACAGGCATGTGCTATGCTTGCCCACCATTTTATTATGCTCGATTCTCTAAGCCAGTGTCATACTCACTTTTAATCCCAGGTCCAGCATCTTGGACAGAGTTTCTGAAAAGTGCATCCTAATCTTACACTCAGCTATACCTCCAACTCCTCATTCTTCATTTTGTCCCTGTGTGACATGTGGGTTTATTTCACGTTTTTTGTTTTGTTTTGTCTGTTTGTTTTTCAGGACCAGGGATTGAACTTGGGCTCTTGTGTTTGCCAGGAAAGTGCTTACTCTGCTGAGCCATTTCCCCAGCCCCATATTTCACATTGTTTTGAAGGGGATTTTTGTTTTCTGGTTTTTTTTGAGACAGGGTCTTATTGTGTAGTCAAGACTGGCTTGGATTCTCCATGTAATGCAGGCTACCCTTGAAGTCACAGTGATCATCCTGCCTCAGTCTTCCAGGCACAGTGTATTACTGCCATATGCCACCACACAGCCTGTTTCTCATTAAGCTTTACTGTTTTTGGGTTTGTTTTGTTTTTTGGCAGAACTGGGGATTGAACTCAGGCCCTTATGCTTATTCCACTGAGCCACCTCCCTGACCCAACCTTAACTGTTTTTGACAAGTGATTTAAAAATGACATGGTCAGTTTCACTCCATGTATCCAGTTTTCCTCCGATTAAGGCTTGTAAACTTAATGAAGTTGCTGTCCAGTGTTAACAGGAATATTTAGAGGAACAGGAGTGGAAGTGCAATGTAAGACTCATTTTCTTCCCTCAGTCTCCTGCTTTATGCATCTTATTTTTTAAAGGTGTGTACTGTTCCAGCCACGCTCATTATAGTCCATGGGTGAGACTACTTCATGAAATGAGATCTGAACCCTAAAGGAAATGTTGATTTTTTTTTTTTAGATAAAGACTTTCTGGTCTGATTAACTTAGACCAGGTAAAGTTTCTCATATGCCAGAGTTTTTAATCAGTTTCATTTATTTGCCAATCCTGGGGATTAAACCCAGAGCTTTTTACTGAGCTATCGTCCCCAGCTCTTAAATTTTGAGACAAGATCTCATGTGATCCTTCTGCCTCATCCTTCCAGAGCGCTAGAATTACAGGTCTTGCCAGCATATCCACTTCAGATTTTATTTTTTTATGATGCTGAGAACCAAACAGCCACATACATGCCAGTTGTGCATTCTACCACTGAGCCACATGTTTAGCCCCTCAGTTTCTCTTTTACTACTTTTTTTTTTTTTTTTTTTTTTTTTTTTTTTTTGGCGGAACAGGATTGAACTACTGGGGATTGAACTGAGGCCCTTGCACTTGCCAGGGAAGTGCTTATTCCACTGAGCCATTGGCCCACTCTTTTACCTTTTAAAGGAAGGTTAAGTAGTCCTTTATAAAGCATTTGTTCTCATATGGAGGTGATTTTTGTGGTTATTGCAACTGTGGATGAGCTGATGAAAGTTTGCTGCTCATATCTCACTAGCAGAGGCCAGAATATCTGCTAAACATGGCGTATAGCTCAGCCTGTAACCATGCTATGAAAAAATAAAGTTTGGTGTTTTCTTGTTTTTGTTTTTTTGCAGAACTGGGGATTGAACTCAGGTGCTTGTGCTTGCCAGGGAAGCACTTACTCCACTGAGCCATCTCCCTGACCCCTGAAAAAATAGTTTAAAGAAACCAGCAACCTAGTCTCCATCTCCACAGCCAGGGGTTTTCATTGAGCTACAGCTCTCATCCTATTTAATTTTGAGACAGTGTCTCACTAGGTTATTCATGGAGGCCTCAAACTTGCTGTTAATAGTGTGTGCAAACAACTGATCTTTTTTTTAATTTGTATTTTAGGGAAGGGTCCACAGGGTGTTCAGTTTTGTGATTTGCCTATTCACAGCCTCCCAAGAGCTGGGATTACAGGTGTGCACCACCATGCCCAGTCTCAACTGCCATCTCAGCGTGCCCCAGGGCCAGCACAGCAGGCCTGGGGATCGAACCCCAGCCCCTGCGCCTGCTTGCAAGCACTTATTAATCTGCTGAGCTATTTGGCTGGCCTAACAACTGATTTTTAAATGGAGTTTATTGGCATCCTAGTAATCCTGTAAGATGGCTATATAGGTTGTAAGAGAACATTCTTATCAGTATGGAACAGGGACAGAACAAGTGGGAAATGAAGCTTAGAAAAACAGTAGAATAAGTGTTTGTCTGGCAAGTGCAGGGTCCTGAGTTCAATACCCAGTAGCGCAAAAAAAAAAAAAAAAAAAAGGGAAAATGAGATCTAAATGTGCTATGACAATGCTGCTGCCTCTTCCCCCACCTCACCCACCCCCTCACCACCACACCACACCACACACACACACACACACACACACGGGTTTCTCAGTGTTGCCCAGAGTAATCTCATACTCACTCCTGGACTCAGCCATTTCACCCTCAGCCTCTCAAGTGTCAGGGATGATTAAGGATCCTTTGCTTATCTTATTTTCCCAGTCTCAGAGTCCTCCCTACCTGCTATCCTTTCCCATATCCATTTATTTTGGTCTTATCAGCATCCATCACTTCATCCTGCCACTTTTATCAGTGTGCAGCTGACCCTAACTGAGGTAGCTCTAGACAAAGTAATGCAGTGACTTTGGTCCATTTCAAATAGAGCTGTAAAGCAGCCAGGTTCTTGGGTGTGTTTGCATGCTCTGCCACTAAGCTGCACGTGGGTGTGTGCATGTGCGCCTGTGTGAGTGTACAGGTGTTTGTGATAGGGACTGAGCCCAGGGCTTCACACATGCTAATCAAGGGTTCTACCATTGAGCTATGTCCGTATTCCTTTATTTTTTTTTAACATCGCCATTGCTTTTAATAATTTTCATTCTGACAGAAGGTCTTGCTAAGTTGACCAGGCTAGCCTTTAAAAACATCCCAGTTTCATAGAGGCAGTAAAGCATGTTCAAAGCCAGCTTGGGCCAACTCAATGAGAAAATAAAAAGGGCTTGGTTGCCGGGCATGGTGGCACATGCCTGTAATCCCAGCACTCGGGAGGCTGAGGCAGGAGGATTGTTGTGAGTTCGAGACCAGCCTGAGCTACAAAGTGAGCTTAAGGCCAGCCTGAACTGCATAGTGAGACCCTGTCTCAAAAAGACAAAAAAAAAAAAGGGGGCTTGGTGTGTAGCTCAGTGGTAGTGCTTGTCCCGCATGTATGAGGTGTTGGTTTTGTTCCCCAGTTCTACAAAAAAAGAAAAAAAACAAATTGGATAGTCCAATTTAAGACACCATCACACCATAGCCATCTGGTTAGTGCCCACA
This sequence comes from Ctenomys sociabilis, assembly GCA_004027165.1. Taxonomy (NCBI): domain Eukaryota; kingdom Metazoa; phylum Chordata; class Mammalia; order Rodentia; family Ctenomyidae; genus Ctenomys; species Ctenomys sociabilis. The sequence goes on from PVKA01052529.1 coordinate 5,243, forward strand.
CAGAAATCTCCAATATTAATATATTTGAAACCCGTGCTCTGAAGTCATCCTTAACACTCCAGGCTCCTGCCTCCCACATGCTGGTTAGGCCTCTACATCTAATAGTTCTTCCGAATCATCTGTGCAGTATTGCCCTCTCATCCTCACAAACATGATTACCATGCCTAGATTGTCTACTGATCTCCACTACAACCAGGTGTGATGGTGCCTACCTGTCGTTGCAGCACTCTCAGGCTGAGGCAGGGGAGCTGCCACAAGTTCAAGGCCAGCAGGGCTATGTAATGAGTTGAAGGCCAGCCTGAACTACATAGTGAGATTGTTTAAAAAAAAAAAAAAAAACCCACACCTCTTTAGTATACTTTCCTTTCTCACACTATTACTTCCTTAGAAAAAGGTGGGAAGGTAAAGAGTGATAAGATTTGGACTCTTCTGCAATAATAAATTTCTGTGCTTTCAGCCCTGCCTCAGCTGCTCACCCTTATTTCCAGCTGTATGCTGTTCTCAAACACTAGGAAATTTTTTTCTCCCAGCACTGGGGATTGAACCAAAGGCATTCACAATTAGCTACATCCGCAGCCCAGGTTTTTTAGTTTTTCAGACAGGGTCTTACTAAACTGTATAGGCTGGACTTGAACGTACCACCCTGCCTCAGCCTTCCAGAGTGCTAGGATTATGTCATGTGCCACCACACCCTTCTTGCCTCTGCCTCTACACAGCTTTTTGCCAGGAGACACCTGCCTCTGTCTTACCAAGTCCTTGGAGACTCAGTGAGATGTCACACTTTCAGCTGAGTCCTGTGGGCAATTCCTCAGTCTCCCACTCTTGCCACTGCCCCAGGGTACCTGGGAGCCCTCACTGCAGTAATTCCATGTGGTCTCCTGCAGCTTCTACACTTGCTTCTTTCCAACTCATTCTCCACCCACAAACCAAAATGATTTTTTAATAATTTGAAGTTTGTAACATTTTATATTTAAAATGTTTTCAGGAACTTTCTTGCCTTAGGATGAAATCTCAGGTCCTTCATTTAGCTCTGAAAGTCTTTTTTGATCCGACCTCATTTTACTTAGTAGCCCCTTTGCACCTATTTATTTTCTGTTCTGAAAGACATTCTTTCCCTTGAAAAGGCCCACTGTCTCTGTGTTCTCTAAATCTAAACATCTTGTTTTCTCAGGTTCAGATAGCCTTTGCTCCCTTCTATCCCTCATTTACTGCCTCAAGTTTTTCCTTAGAGGTCACCCTGTCCAGGAAACTAAGTTCAAATTAAGCATTTGTCCTTCCACTCCCACTCTTGTACTGCCATAAGCCATGGTAATAAAATGCAATGAACTTTCCAGGGGAGTGGTCTATCATCCAATTTTATTTTAAAGTTTTTCTTTTTTTTTTTTTTTTTTTTTTGTATCATTGGATACAAACAGCCTGGGGATTAACTCAATTTGAGTGCCTGTGTTTCAAGTCCCAGTACCACCAAAGGAAAAAAAAAAATTTAATGATACAGCTATCTACTTTAGACACCTTATAGTTTTAAGGTTTTCAGTGTAGGGCTGGGGAGATAGCTCAGTGGTCTAAGCACCTGTCTGGCAAGTGCGATTTCAAGGTAATCTCGGGTCCTGGGATTATAGTTGTGAAACACCAGGCCTACCCAAGACTAGCTCCTGAGAGGAATTATTTCTGTGCATACTGGAAACCAGTTCAGTGGCATTTGTCTGTTTACTGTTCTTAACCTTAGTGAAAGAATCAAGAGCCTGGAGTTGCCTTGGTGTTTCATCTTCTTTACCTAGACTTGGAATGTAATCTGCTCTAAAGGTGTCTAAAGGTTTTTGGATCTGTCCACATATTTCTTCTTCCCAACAACCTACAGCTCAACCACAACAAAAAACATTACTGTGTCCTATAACACACAAAATCCAGTGTGGCTATTCATTATTTTTCATGGTTTTATCTTTAGATTAAAGGGTTTCAGATGCTTTGTGGCCGGACTGTGGATTTGGTAATCTCAGATACTTGGGAGGCTGAGGCTGGAGGATAAGGAGTTTGAGGCCAGCCTGGGCAATTTAATAAGACTGTATCTCAAAATAAGATTGAAAAAGTGCAGAGGATACAGCTCAGTGGTATAGGTTTGGTTTCAATCCTCAGTATGATGAAGTTTCCTTTGAATATTTTCTTCCTATTTTCCTGCATTTATCATACTATCATACATTTTGGTCCTTTTTACACTTTTGGTTTCACACACCAGAAAACAGTGGAGCATTTAAACATGTTTGGCCAATTTACTTCACTTGTAATCTCTCAAGGTGCATCTATTTAGCTAGAAATGTCTCATGCTTATCCTTCTTTATAGCCAAGTAGTACTCCATTGTATAAAAACACATCTTTATCCATTCATCATTTGATGGGCTCTTGGGGTGCTTACAAGATTTAGCTCTTGCAAACTGTGCTGCTATAAATGTAGCTATCACTGTGGTATGACACTTTTAATTTTGGGGGGTGAGAGGTACCAACAAGGGGAACTGCTGGGTCAAATGGGACTTCTAACCCCAGGTTGCTGAGGAATCTATATTGACTTTCACAGCAGTTACAGTAGTCTATACTTCCACTAACAGTGGAGAAGGGTTCCTTTTCCCCCACAGACTCTCCTGCAGTTGTCATTGGTTGATTTCTTCCTGATAACCATTCTTTCTGGGGTGAGACGGAATCTCAGCACTCTTTTGTATTTGCATCTCTCAAATGACAAGTGATGTTGAACATTCTGTCATATATTTATTTGCTGTTTCTACTTCTTCTGAGAATTGTGTATTCATCTCAGATACCCATTTTTGGATTGGGCCTTTAAATTTGGGGCATGAGTTTTGTTGCACTATCACAAACAAGTTGCAGCTCTATACTACCCAGGTTTCCCAGACATCATCATCATCATTACTGTTGTTGTTATTGTCTTTTTTTTTTTTTCTTTTGTGGTACCGGGGATTGAACTCAGGACCTTGTGCTTGCCAGGCAGTTGCTTCTGCCACTGAGCTATTTCCCCGGCCCCCTTATTTGTCTTTTTGATACAGGGTCTCATTATGTAGTTCAGACTGGCCCTGAATTTACTTTGTAGACCAGATTGGCCTCAAATTCACAGCGATCCTCCTGCTTCAGTCTCCTGAGTGCTGGGACTAGAGTCGTGTACCACCACACCAACTTAAAGACATTATTTTTTGTATTATTTTTTACATTTGCTGTCTATGTAACATCTGTTGTAAGTTATCAGTCAGAGCCAAAAGAAATGATGAGAAGACCCAATTAATATAGCTTCAGAGATCTCACTGAGATTAGTCAGTCTCTCTCTCTCTCATGTATTTGGTCTTTACAGGGCCTCACTATGCAGCCTGGACTCATGGTGATCCTCTTGCTTTCAGCCTCCCTAGTGCTGGGATTACAAACGTGCACCACTACAATGGGACTCTGGCTGGCTCAGCCCACCCTGGGGGCAAGGCAGGCATGGCATGTGGTGCCAGGGATTGAACCTCTGCCCCTGCTCTTGCCTAAGCAGTTGCTATAGTCCACTGAGCTCTCACCAGCCGAAGATTAATCCCTAAGTGAGTTCAAAGCCACAGAAACATCTCACATTTATTGAGGGCTATAGGCAGGCTAAGGAATATGTATAACCACTTTTGTAAACACAAACTACTCTCTATTGCCTTTAAGCATTTACCTAACTAAATTTATACAGTGCAAACCTTCAGTCCCAGCTTGCCAGAAATTACAAGAGAAACAGCAGTTCTCAGGTTCTGTTTATTGCCCTTTGCTCCCCCAGGACATTAGGCTTCTGTCTCATATCTATTTCTATATCTCTTATTAGTTCCTCTTTTTTTCACTAAAAGAATCTCAAAAAATGATTGGTGATATATTTCCTGCAATCTAAAATGAATTGAAAATTAGTGGAAGTTACTTAGCACTATTTTAATGAACTATTATAAATCTCTTTTAGGGGCATTATATAATGGCTATGATGAAGAATATGACTGTCCTATTTTAGATGAAGAAAAAGTAAGTATGATTTTGCATAAAGTAAGCATTTGTTGAATTTATTTCATTTTTTGAATTTAATAGGAATGTTGACCTCAGTTTTCTTAGAGAACATTATTTTTTTTTTTAAACCTCTTGTTACAGGTTGTTGATGAGTTAGAGAACCAAATGACAGAAGGCGGAGTTATTGTTGACTACCACGGTTGTGATTTCTTTCCTGAAAGGTGGTTTCATGCAGTTTTTGTGTTGAGAACAGATAACAGTATATTGTACAAAAGACTTGAAACAAGGTAAGAGAGCATAGAATGCTTAAAGTATAACATAAACTTTGAGATTCCTGAAATTGGCCAGTACTACCGTGATTAAGGATTCTTTTGAAAGTTGTGGCTACTCTATTTGGTTCATTGTTATAAACTGAATCTTTGAAGGCTGGGCATGGTGGAGCCTGCCTGTGATCCCAGCACTCTGAGTAGGTGAGATCACAGGTTCAAAGGAAATTCAAGGCCAGCCTGGACCATATAATGACAAAACACAAAAAAATAAAAAATAAGTACAATTTAAAAATAATCTAAATCTTATCCTGACAGACAGATATGTACATTTTTAAGACCCTGGCAAGTATTGAGTAAATGAGCATCTCAGCTCACAGCTGGGTCCAGAAAATACACTCCATAGCATTGGTGGCAATACGCATATTATTTTTATTTTAGGACAGAGGGGTGCCATATGGGCACTGGTCTCTAATAAAAGGTTCACCATCACTGCTCTACAGAAACCTCATTTACCCCCTGGATAAAATGAGGGAAGTCTTTTCTTTCCTGGGTAAAGAGCCAACCCACCAACATTGTTTGCTTAAACATCACCACTAAGCCCATGTGAAACTGGGCATGATGGTGCCCACCCATGATCCTAGCCTGTGGAGGATGAGGCAGGAAGATCACATGTTTAAGTCCTGTCTGAACAATTTAGTGAGACCCTGTCTAAAGAAAAAAAAGGGGGGGCTGGGTATATAGCTTAGTACAAAGGCCCAATACTGTTAAAAAATTATTTTTCTTCACAAGAATGAGAAAAACTAACAAAATACATAAAAAATTTTCAATCTTTTAAATTTTTGGGGGGTGCTGGGGAGATGGCTCAGGAGAATAAGTGCTTGCCTGGCAATTGCAAGGGCCTGAGTTCAATCTCTGGTTCTGGGGAAAAAAATAAAAAAATCAGTCTTCAAAATTTTTTTGAGAAAAAGCAAAAATAAATAAATAAATAAAATAATAAAATGTTTTTGAGTTAATCCCACCAGAACATCAGATAAAACCAGAGAAATTTTTTTCTTTTTTTGAGAGAGGGTCTCACCATGTAGTATGCTCATTAGTCTAGCCTGGCCTTGAACTCATAGTGAGCCTCCTGTCTCTGCTTCCCAGTGCTGGGATTCCAGGTGCTCACCACCACACCCAGATAGACAAACTGTTTGTTTTGGTGGCAGTCCTGGAACCCAGGGCTTCTGTCCTGAACTACATCCCAGTCCATTTTATTTTGAGACAGTTTAAGTGCTAAGTTAATAAATTAACCAGTTCTTGCCTTGAACTCCTGCTTCAGTCTCATGAGTGCTGGGATTATAGGCATGGACCACCAGGCCCAGCTCAGAAAAACAAAATTTAAGCTGGTTTGTGCACATGGGGGAGCTCAAGCAGTGGTAGCTGTTGGGTGCAGACCCAGAGCACTGGTCTATCACAGGAACTCCCTTAAGCCATTCAGATGGAGTAGCCTTTTCCCATGGGGCCTTCTGACAAAGCAGGGGCCATCTCTTTGGGCTGGACGTCCCATCTAGTGCCAGGGACTTTTTGGGCAGTTCTTGGACAGGAGATTTACCACCTTCTTGGCCTTGTGCTTCTTCACAGCAGTGGGTGCAGCCACACCTTCTTCCCCTGGGGCATCTTGGCTGGCTGGTAGAAAGAGCCAATCAGTTTTTTGTTTGTGTGGGTTTTTTTCTTTTTTTCTTTTTTTTTTTTTTTTGTTGTTGTTGTTGTTGTTTGTTTGTTTGTTTTTTGAGACAGTGTCTCACTATATAGACCAGACTGGCCTGGAACTCTGTGATCCTTCAGCCTCAGCCTCCTGAGCACTGGGATTATAGGTCTGTGCTACCACGCCTAGCTGCTTATCACTTTGTTAAAAAGATGTTATTGAGATGCAACTCTCACACCATACTCTTTACCATTCAAAGTGTATAACCCATTTGTTTTTAGTACATTACAAATTTGTGATGTCACTACCACAATTTTAGAAAATTGTTGGGCCACAACAAAGGGTTGTTATGGCATACACCATTCATCTCAGTACTTCAAAGGTTGTGGCAGGAGGATCCCTACAAGTTCAAGGCCAGCCTGGGCTTTTTTTTTTTTTTTTTTTTTTTTTTTTTTTTTTTTTTT
>PVKA01052530.1:0-11666 GCA_004027165.1 Ctenomys sociabilis
TCACTTTGCCTTATCTGACTCAATTGATTTTACTTGTTGTACATTTCCTTTTGTATTTCTGCTTTTCGCTTGTTATACTAGGGAGACTATACGATATTTACACATGTGTGTCTGGTTTATTTCACTTATGAGTATGTGTTCAAGTGGCATCCACTTCAGTATAAATGCTTCAAACTTATCATTCTTAATAGCTGAGTAAGGCTCCTACAATTCTAAGAGAATCATTTTCCCAGCCCATTCTTATCTGAGGCTCCACCCTCCTCATTTTGCCTTCTAGAGATGGTATGGCTGCCACCTGTTAATGGGCCCCTCCTGAAGTCTTTCGATGAAATAATCTCATGTCCCCGATGGGTCTTGGCTGCATTACCATGGGGAATGATAACCATGGCATAGGGAAATCCAGCTCCAGTCACCATCAAAACTTCTGAGCATCGCTTGATCCTTTTTGTTTATAATGTTTCCTCACTGTCATTGTGGTGTCTGCGCCCCAGTTGATGGATGGAGAACTTTTTAAGTAATAAAATGACAGAGGATAAGACTGGCCTTGGGCTGCACCGATTTCTTTCTGAGCCTTCTGTGGTGTTTCAGGGAGGTGGTAAAGGAATGGGTTGAGAAGGCAGGAATTGTGAGTCCCGCCACTCTATCACGCAAAGCGTTCTGAGTAGTCTGGGGGAGGGAAACTGCCTTCATGTGTTCCTGGCTTCCGCACTCGCCATAATTTGGTCTGCGAGCTGGGGTGGTGATGTGCTAGTGCAGCTCTTTCAGCACCCACGAGAGTAGAGGCCCGTGTGGGGAGATCGGGCCCTTGTCAATCTCTGCGGAAGAATCTCTGGGAACTTGATGAGCTGGCGCTCCGAATTAACCATCACAGCTGCTGGTGTTTCACGTAATAGAACGTGTAGCTTTTTAAGAGAGTATTTTCCTGTTTAAGCTTCAATTTAGGGCACCATGTCTGGGGAGTGGAGTGCCCATCTTTGGTGGCCACTTTAACTGTGATTTGTGGGGAATCTGGAGAGTCATGATGCAGAAAATAACTATGAGAAACATGCAGTCCTTCCTGGATTTGCTGTGGTATCTTATATGGTATTTTTCTTGGCATCTCTGTATCTTAACTACCAAACACAAGCTTTCTTTCCTTCCTGGACTGGAAGTGTCGTGAAAGTTGGAACTACATACACAAGTAATATGAGAGTTCCTGGCCTCTCCATATCTCAGTTTAAATAACATGAAACAGTGAATCCTGGAGGATCAAACGATTAGGCACGTGGGAAGCTCCTGCTACAGTGGCACGTGTGGTTGAACTAAGAGACAGTAGAGCAGGGCTGGATGACTTACTTCCTCATCACTGGAGCAAAATCCCTTACGCCAGCAGCCTGGAGGCAGAGTGGCTTAATTTGGCTCATGTATTTGTGGGTGCGCAGTCCATGGCTGGCTCGGTTAAGGGCAGAAAAATCCTGTTGGAAGCACAGGGCAGAGAGGAGCAGCCAGGACACAGAGTGAAGGGAAAGCCAGGGATGAGCAGACGCCCCTCAGGTCACACCCCCGTGGCCCTTCCACCCAGGCTCCTTTAACCACACTTAGGCTTTCGGGGGACATTTTAGATAGGAACCTATTCCTGGATTTTGTCCACCTCCATGGACAACGTGGGGCATGCTTTGGGCCTAAACAACATTGCAGAAATGCCGTGCATAGAGATGATCTGTCCAGCTGAGGGCTTTTTTTCCCCCTCCTATTCCTCCAAACAAGAACATAAATTTTTCAGAATATTCATTCTGCCTGTAAAGCACTATGCCACAGCTAGCCATATCAGGCGAGCACATCCTGCTCATCAGAGAGTGGATTCCAGAACTTAATGAATCCCTGCGTCCACTAATGATGTCTGCATTTTGTTGAAGCTGTTATCCCAGCAGCTTCTGACATTTACATCTTTCTATCAGAGTGGCAGCAGTCTGTAGCTCCCCAACACGTGAGGAGCCTGCTCAGTACATACCTGTGCCCCTGCCCAAGGAGCCCTTCTGGACTGGGCCCAGAGGGTTAGGCATTAGCCCCGCTGCATCTCTGAACACTTGCAGGAACTGAAAGAGAGCAAAGCTGAAGATTCAGCTCGGTCACACCAGCCACAGGTCACATGCAACCTAGCCACGAACATCTAGTGGCTACTACCTTAAACAGCAGAGCTTTGGATGCAGCATTATCGAAGAGGGACAGTGGTGGCTGGCACCGCAGGTATCAGGTGAAAAAGTTGATCAGCTGCTGAGAGAGACCAGGTGTGTTCTGTCTGCGGAAATGCAGATTCACACAAAAGTAACCTTAGGAAAAATTTTCTATTTCATTGGTTGTACTAGGTTTTAAATGAACATGGACACTTAGTAATAACAGCAAACAATCAGAAAAATTGAAATCAAATTTAAGCTTATGACATACTGAACTGAAGGAAACTATATGAGCAGCACATAGCATTGTGGATTGAGTGACTATTTGAAATATTTACCCACATGTTTATTCATTTATTTTTGGCAGAATCAGGGATTGAACTCAGGCCCTTGTATTTGCCAGGGAGGTGCTTATTCCACTGAGCCAGCTACCCAATCCCCATGTGTTTACTTAAAAGCAGCCAATCAGGACAGGAGTTCACCATCATCTCTTGGCTAACAGTGGGCCCTTCAGCCAGTGAGGAAAGCTCACCATGCACAGCTGTGGTGAGCATCCTAATGGAAGCCTACATTCATGGTAGTACATGGGCCGTGGCTAGTACCAGGGAGGCCCTTTCTAAGCCCCTTCCTTCCCTTCCCTCCTCCCCTGGGCCTCTTCATGCTCTTCCTCTCATGTACTCTGGGAGCCTGGAGCCCTCCTGCACTGCTGTCCTAGGAGTCCAGATGTGGAGGGTAGAGACTCCTCTCCTGCTGTAACAGCCTCTACCCCATCACCCCTTCAAATCACATCTTGTTATCTCAATAAGGGACATGGGTAGGAAGCTGATGGTGCCCAGGAGTAGCCTCTGATGGAGACACTCTGGAGACCTCTTTATTATTCTTCTGGTCTCATCAAAATGGGGAAAGTAGCATTAAAAAAGAAATTGGGAACCATGGTGCTAACAGTAGTTTTGTGGTTGCTACAGTAGACTTTCATCTTGCTTGGTTCTGCAGTAACCCCTTGGGTTGGTGGAGCCTACTTCTGTGTGTCTGACTAGGTCATAGAAATAGGAGGAGGATGAATGGACATGGTCCCTGGCTCCCTCCTGTTGTGTTTCCCAGGCTCTTCAGCCTCTGTGAATGAAGTGGCTTTTGCTGAACCGTGCCCTTTCGCCATGTCTGCACCATGGAGCCAACAGCCTGTGGGTGGAAACTACGCCCAGATCCAGCCTCTTTCGTGAGTTGTGAGTGTTGGGTCTATGTCTCCCCAACAAGAAGAAGGCTGACAGATGGCATAGGACTCAACAAACTAGGCTGCGCATAGGTTGAGCTCACCACCAAAAAATGGAAAGCTTGGACTAGAAAGTCCCTCACTCCTTGCCCTTTCAGGATCACACTTCCGCAGGAGCTGCCCTCCGGTATCTCCTAGGTAGACAGGAGAGTGAGGACTCCATTCGTGCTCCTGCTCCTGATGTGGCCCTAGTGCTGGAGCTCAGTGCTCGGTGCTCAGTGTTGCTGTAAATCAGTACAGGATAAGCAACATGGCTGCAAGCTTGCCTGGGTTGCTGCACCTTTGTGCGGGCCTGCAGCCCTGTCACCTGCTCCCTTTCCCTGCTCTGCCCTGTCTCCGTTCCTTCCTGGGCTGCTGCTGCTCTTCCCCTTCTCCGGCAGCTCGGCTGTGCTGCTCTACCATTCCTGATTTCTCTGAGAAGCAGGGCTGGAAATCAAACTGCACTGTGTAATTACCCTTGCAAGGCTCTCCTCCCAGACTTCTCATGTAATAGAATTGCCAAGATTTAAAAGCATTAAAACAAAAATGAGCTTGTTAGAGTAAATTAGGTTTCATAAATAGATTCCCGTCTTAGCACAAAACATTGATTTCTGTGGTCACCTTCTCTAAATGATGGGCGGCTGAGTGGACTGCCTGAATGACCACAGAGAAATGTAGCCGGCCAACTGCTATGCATGCGAGGCTGAGGGTGTGCGTGGGTGGAGGGGCGGGTGGCCGCCAGTTGGCTGCAGTCATGGAAATGTCGGATTGGGGAAGAAGCACGTGCTCGCCTTGGTGCCATCAAATACGGGCGTCACTGGGGAGTGGGGTGGAGCCCCACAGCAGGTTCTTTATTATAGTAAAAGGCACATTGCTGCATAATTCCCCTTGAGAGACTCCTTCTCACTTGGAACACACTTATCCCTCATTCCTGCCGCTTTCTGAAGCAGCTCTGGAAGACTTTCAGGAATGTCTTTAGTTGCACGGTTCCGCTGCCTAGATGTCCTGAATTCATTCAAACCTCTTCTCTCAGGCTGCCCAGATAGCTCAGTAGACTAAAGCACCTGCTTAGGCACAGTACAGCAGCAGGGAGATCAATCCCTGGAATGCCATGACTGCCCCATCCCCTGGGACAAACTAAGACTGCGATTGAGACTGGGCATGGTGTCACATGCTGTTATCCCAGTTCTTGGGAGGCTGAAAACAGGAAGATCACTACATGTCCAGTCTGTGTAATGAGACCCTATAGACCCTTTACTAAATACATTAAAAAAAAACACTTTTCTTTATGTTCATTTTGATTTGTGGCAAAAGCCAGAGGTCATGTGATGGCACCAGGCCCAGTTAGTAAAGTGGGTGAAGATGCTCTGTCATGGATTTGAAAGCCTGGCACTGGGCAGCAGCACTCACTGGGCTTTTGATCCCACTCAGGGAAGAGGATTTCCAGAACTGCTCCAGGAAGCGGCAGGAAGGATGGGTGTGTGTGTTCAGGGGAGCGTTTTGAAGGGGTAGCGGCGGCGTGGTTCTACTGTAATGCATAAACACTCACTGTACATTTTGATTCTTGGCTTCATTATGAACATAAAACCTCAGTGCTACACAGCAAGAAAGGGGATTCTTGTGTCCTTACGGATGGAGCCAGACCTTACGGAGCCCAGCATGCTTGCACTGGCTCCTACTTCTGCACCTTAGCAGGGTGGCTTTCCCTCCTGGGCTCCCAGGCTCCTGTCACAGTGATCCTGACCCCCTCCTGGGTGCTCTCCCAAGGGCTTCTGCCCCCACAGGCATCTCTGGGCTCCACGCTTCTTGGAAATTTAGTAATCAGAGAGGAGAAGGCAGCGAGCCCTCTCTGGAGCCTCATAACCACTACTTTGGAAAGGAGGGCAGAGCCCTCAGCCAACCATAATGAAGCCCTCGGAGTCGCGCTCAGAGGCAGTGGGGCAGCAGCTGCCGGGCCTCTGCGCCTGGCCTCCAATGCCTGATGAGTTCCTTCTTTCTAGAGGGCTGGCCAGTTGAACTAGAGCCAGTAGGAGCTTCCAGAGGGAACAACCTCACACCACCCATTTGCTTTTGGGGAAAAGCGTGGGCTCCCATGGGCCAGCAGCCAGATCTCCCCTGCTGCACATCCCATCTGACTTCTTTGGCAAAATTCCTTGCTTCTGACTTCTCTGGTAAACCTTGAAATAGAGCTGGACCATGAATAATTAGAAAGAAAGGGTCTCCAAATAATAATGAAAGAGCATCCACATTAATAAAGACAGCTAGCTACCTAAAAATCATCTAGTCATAAATTTAATCAAATATGTGGCCGAGCTCTATAATGAAAATTACGGCGCTCCAGCAGTATGTACACTAAAATTAGAAAATTAGAAAACATTGATGAAATAAGTGGAAGAGGACGCAATTAAGTGGGAAGACATTCAATGTTCAAGGATTACAACAATCAGTGCTGTTAAAAACTAGTGGAAGATAGCTGCATAGGCCTGTTAATTGTAGCATGCTGGGAACCTGAAATGAGGACCACAAGTTCAAGCCCACTCAGGGTGACTTAGCAAGACTGTGTCCCAAAATTTAAACTAAAAATGTCTTAAGATGCTTAAGCTTAAACATGACCAAAAGCAACTTAGTCTCTTGAAATAACAGTAATTTTTTTCACAGAATTATGTGTTAAAACAAAACTACATGTTATATGGGTTCCCAAAAGCCCTCTATTCTCCTAAGCTGGGGAGAATGGTAGCAGAGAGGGAGAGGATGAGGTGGGAGGGCTCGAGGGGTTGTCACAGCTGGGCAGCAGCGATGAGCCTGGGATGCTGGCAGGGCAGGGAACTGTCAGTGGTGATGGGAATGGGTTGTACAGTTAAAAATGCATGAGAAAAATACATGAGAAAGTTTCCATCGTGGAGAATTAATAGACTCATAAGCTGATGTAAACATTGGACACTATACACTGTATGTGTGTCCCAAAACATGGCTTGGCATTCTACTAACCTGTACAGTATTTATTGAAATAAACTTAGAGCCAGGCATTGTTGTGTACACCTAGAAAACACATTTGGGAAGCTGAGCCAGCAAGAGCACAGGTGTGCGCCCAGGTGGACAACTTGGTGGTTTAACAAGACCCTGCTCAAAATCAAAAGTCTGAGTTCAATCGCCAGTACCACAAAATAATAATAATGATAACAGCAGCAGCTAATAACACTCAACTGCATATCAGAAACCATTACGTGACCTTTGTGTGTTAACTCAGTCTATCCTAATGCTGTAGGTGGTGGATATAGTTTTCTGTTCTCCAGATGATTCTGAGTCACAAGGGTGACCTTTCTGTGGTCACAGAGCTGTGAACTGTTCTAGCATCTGGGCTGTAAGACCTGAATCTCTCCAAGGAGACCAACCTCATGCTCCTTGCCACTGTTTGCTGCAGCTCTGGAGTCCCCTTTATGCCTTTAGTTGTGCTGTCATAGTTGCCTGCATGTCCAAGTGCAAGGCCCTGAGTTCAATGCCCAATACCAGGGCCTTGAGTTTGATGCCCAGTTCCAGGGTCCCGAGTTTCATGCCTGGTACCAAAACCAAACAGAACACTTCCCTTCTGTGGCCATTATGACTGGGGCAGGTTCACACAGCAAGTTGGCCATTAAGCTATGGACTGTGCTCATGAAGTACAGCAAGTGATAACGAAAATGTACTCACTGAGAAGGCCAACTCGCCCTCCCTCAGAACACTCAGAGTGCTCCCCACACTCCAGACATGTCTGTCCCATCATTTTTGGCCCTGTGTTGTCTTGTCATAAATTACTTTGGATTGAGGCCCTCAGTGGGATTTGGATCCTCTGTGTGTGGCCCTGTCAGCACCCAGGTGTGGCTGGCCAAGCTCCAGGACATCTCCTGTGCATCGCAGTACCCCAGGGGACCCTGACCCTGAAGCCTTTCCTAAGAAGGCTGGGCAGCTGGGTGTGGAGCTCTCTACATGCCTCTGATGGCTCAGGTCAGAGCCAGCTGCAGCCCTGTGTGGGGCAGCAGGAACCGCTGCACTCCACCATCACCACTTCCACATGGCTGCCACCTGTGGGCCTGTGGTCTCCTGCTCCCTCAGTCAGACCGGGCCAGAGACCAGGGAAGAGAGGATCTGAAGAGGACTTTAGCTCAAATGCATTCACCCCAGGGAATGCATGGGGCCACCATGCTTGATACTGAGGAAGAAGCCTGGTGTTCCTGCTCTGCGTGGAACTGCATGCACGAGCCTCAGGATTCTGCAAAGTGGCTCTCGGTTCTGTCCTGCGGCCCCAGCACTGTATGTGTTGCTGTGCCTGGCATCCCTCCCTTCCCGAACACAGGCTGTGGGGCTGGCAGCTGGCCACTCTCCCCACCAGGGCCACCTCCATTCTTGTGTACCTGAGGGTCCGAACTATTTGCCGTTCCCTTTCCTGAGTCCCCACTGCAGTCCTTCTCCCTTTTCCCTGGGCTCAGGACACAAAGCTTCCAGCCATCTCTTGTGAGCATGAGCAGAGGCCACTGTGGTCTCTATGCCTAGGGCTGAATCTCAGTAGGATCTGGGCACATCTGGCTGCACAATAGGAGCTCCACACTCCAAAGTGCAAAAATAAAACCACATAAGATCAAAAGAAAAGCATTGTGGGTTAGAAATTACCCTTATCTTTATCTCCGCAGAATCGATCAAATACAAGCATCTGAGAGATGGCAGACAGTAGGATGACAAAGGGGAAGCCTGGGAGGAAATGAAAAACAGCTTCTAGTCATTGGCCTTTCAGTCAGTCTGGTCAGCCTGAAAGGCTCTGAGAGGGCATCATGCAGGTGAAAGCTTCATTAGGAACTAGGAATGGGCTGAGGAAGAGAGACAGCCCGCTGGTCATCAGGCCTTAGCATGGCAGCCTTGCCTGCCAAGGCTGCAGCAGGACAGCCTGCACCATGAACGCCTTGCACAAAGGTAGTGTGAGTACCGCCTGCCTAGCACTTGAAAGCTTGTCTGTCCTAGAGGGTCGGAGGTTTGATTGGTGAAGTGTAGGTAACCCTCGTCTCCCAGCCTGCCTTGGGAAGGTGCCCAGGGACACCTGCCTGCCAGCAGCGACCCCACTGACGTCACAGCCATGTGTGTTTCCTGTCCTGATACCAATGTGTTCCTCCTGATATGGTCCTGTGCTTACTCCACGTATTTATGATGCAAGTAGTTAGTGGATGCCTGAGCAGAGGGGGAGGTGAAGACTGAGAAACAGAAGCTGCCAGGCCTATTTCTGGAGTTCAGTTACATGTTCGAGTACAACCTAGGCTAGTTATGAACTGACTTCCCTTCTCATTAGCATCAACACTTTATTCAAACCAGCTAAAACTGATTGTGAGTGATAGAAGAAGATTTTGACTGAAGGTTAAAGTCCTGCCCCCTGATGTTCTTTATATCCTGCTGTATTGGTCACATTCCCATTGCTAGAACAAAATCTTAAAGCAGGAGAGGTTTATTGGGTACAGTTTCCAGTTGGTTCCAGTCAAAATCAGCTGGCTCCTTGGTGGGCAGGGACAGCATGGCACAAGGAAGTTGGGGAGGGAGCTGCTCAGGTTATGGCAGCCAGGAAGGAGAGAGAAAAGGAGTTGGAGAGAAGAATGTACCAATCTACCTCAGTCTCCCTGTGACCCTCTTCCAACCAAATCCTGTCTCCTCAAGTAATATTTACCCATGAGCTCGTCCTTCAGTGAGCCTATTGATGGGTACAGAGCCCCATGCATTTTCTGTGCATGAGGTCTTTAGGAACATTCTAGATCCAAGCTGTGAGGCCTGTTGTGTGCCACAGCTGGCATTTGTCTGCACCATATGCAGCCATAGTTTTCAGTGTCTTCATGTTGATGCGGACAGCACACAGAAGGTGCTTCATGATTCTTGGGGATCCACTCACCTTGCAGACTTCGTGGGAACACCTGCTGGAGTTGGAAGCATGAGCCTGCATGGCCATAGGTGTCAGTTAGGTGCCTGTTGCATCTTCAGGGACACAGCCAGGAGTTTATTCTATATCAGAAAGTAGAGTTTCAAGAGAACAGTGCTGAGCTGGCCAGATAGCCCAGTAGACTAAAAGCTTCTTCTTAGGCAGAGCTCAGAGGCCAGGGTTCAATCCTGACATACTGTGCTGGCCCTGCTTCCTGGGTGTGCTGAGATGACCATTAAGACTGGGTGTGGTGGTGTGTGCCTGTAATCCCAGTGCTTGGGAGGCTGAAAGCAGGAGGATCACTATGAGTCTGATCTGTGTAGCGAGACCCTGTAGACTCTGTAGATCCTATCCTAAAATACATAGAAAAAAGAGGACAGTGCTGTTCCTACCCTGTGACCAGGAGAAGTGAGGAAAGGCAGGAAAATTACACCAGCTGCCCTAAATGAGTTGGATGTTACTCAGAGATCTGCTGGGCTATAGAGAGGGGTACTATTGACTGCTCTCCCAGGCATCAGGGTCAGCACACAAAGGAGAAGACATCAGCTGCTGGCCTTGAGTAGCTGTCACACAGAGCGAATAAGGAACATCAGGAAGGGTCACCCCTGGTACACAGCTAGAGAGTGAAGAGCAACTGTAAAGCTAGAAAAGGGTGGCATAGGAAGAGGACAGATGGAAAGACATGGGTAGAAAGACAGAATGGGCCCGGTGGTGAAGGACCATTGCTGTGCAGTATGCAGGGCTCACATAAAATTTATAAGGCACAGGGTACTATTTAGATAGAAGCTATACTCTGAAAATCAACACCAATAAAGTGGCATCTTCCTGTGGCAGCAGCCAGGTCATGTTCAGGAGCACGGGCTCTGAACTGGGAAGGCCTGGGTCAGATATTAGGGTTATTTAATGTCTGTGTGCTTCCATTTCATGAGCTCATAAAGAAGATTAACACCAGACCTGGCCCCTGGCATTGCTATGCTCGGCAGGAGGTGATCTGGGCTGTAACTCACTTGTCTGGTGTCTGCTGCAAGGGATCTGTTAGTGGGTCCCCTACGTGGGCTGCTTGGCTTCCTTCCACTTCCCTTCCTCTTCTCTTCTTTGCAGAGTTCACTCAGATCACAGTCCAGAGCTTTTTCCTTATACTTGCTCTGATCAGGTGCAAACTCTCTGGTTTGGTTTCCATGGACAGCAAACCTGAGGGTGGCTAACGATTTACTTGCTCTTAGCAGCAGCAGAAGGAAAATCAGGACAAGCCCAAGCATTTTGTTTTCTCGCAGTCAGAAACCAATCATTTTATAATCTGTCTTTTAGTCTGGGCCATATGAACTCCTTCCTGTTTATTGCTTATCATAATTTTATTTTATTTTTTTCCAAACTAGCAGAAAGTCAGGTATAGTCTAAGTTAGTTCCAAAGGAATTTCTGGGAAAACTGTCTGTGTGAGATTTGCTGGCGTAACTACTCTACAGAGGTACCCTACTCACTGTCCCAATACCCTGTGAGCACGGAAGGGGGGGGGGAAGAGGGAGGAAGGGGGGGAGGGAGGCAGGAGGGGAGGACAGAGCAGCCTCTTCATTAGCAGTCCAGTCTCCAATTTTTTTAGAAGCAGATACTTTACTAACTGACCAAATCATAAAAACACCATGGTGGATACCTTAGTTCATCCTTCTAATAAGCCTGTTGATCTGGTCTTCCCTATTTCCAGCATCTCCACCTTCCACACAATGTGTGGTCTTTTTCTTCATTCCACGTTGTGGAGATGATAACTTGAATGGCCACAGGAAATTATTTGCCTCTTTGAAGCATTTTCCAACAGTATAGATCTCATGAATCAGATCCTCCATGCAGACGATTCCATATTTACCAAGAGATCGAGCGATCAATGAATTATCCATCAAGGCAATTCGCTTCTTATTGATTTTGCCATAGCCACGCTTGTATATTAGTTCGTTCACTGACTTCAGGTTCGGGTGCCCCCATGCAATGTATGGCTGCACAATTCTCAGCATGTTAATGAAAGCCTTGTTGAGCTTATGAAGGTACCGTTGAAGATTTGGCGAACGCGAAGAAGCTACAACACCTTGTGAACGTTTGGGCTCACACCGTTACTACCCCTGAACCAGATGACAATGCCAGCTTGGGTTCTGCAGGGACATAGCAGTTGCCAGCTTTTCTTGTCATCCTAGCCATTCGGATCTCAGTTCTGTACATCTGTCTGTACTCCTTATGATAGTGCCTGGCTTTTTCATAGATGAGCTTCCTCCTCGCCTTGAGAAACATCTTCTGGGCAAACTTCTTTCTCAGGTGTTTTATCTTCAGCTCTGCAAAATATTTTCGCTTTTT
>PVKA01052531.1:0-11667 GCA_004027165.1 Ctenomys sociabilis
TGCCACAATTTCCAAAATGCTATGACAGTCAAGCCTGCTATAGATAGGCTAATGTACTTCACAGGAACTTACCACCTAGCTGTAAGGCCCGAAAATACCTGAGGCCTCCACCCACCATCTCTGTCTGCATATCTTACGAAACACCTCTGAGCAATAGCTTTCAGAACACTGTGCTGCGGGCACAGTGGTATACACCTGGTATTCCAACACCTGGGAGACTGCCACCAAAGAATTAGAAATTCAAAGAATTAGAAATCCAGACTAGGCTACTTAGTGAGTGTGAGGCCAGCCTCAACTGCATAGTGAAACCTTGTTTCAAAAAAAAAAAAAAAAAAAAAACACAAACACACTGACAAGAACATGCGAGTCAGCCATGGCACTGCAAATCTGAATTCCAGCATTCAGGAGGCCAAGGTAGAAAGATTCTGAGTTTGAGGTCAGACTCTATGTAGTGAGTTTTAGCCAGTCTGGGCTACATGACAAAGGTCTGTCTCAAACAAACAAACAAACCTAAACATGCAAATTATTAATCTCTCTTTAAATTAATATGAGTGAAGAACAGAACCAAGGAATTTGGGTTAAATTACCAAAGCCTTGCCCAGAGTGGAAGTCCACGCCTGTCACCTGTGACCAACAACTCTAGGAGGCTCAGACATGAGGATTACAACCAGCCCGAGCAACTGAGCAACTCGAGACCCATCTTAAAATGAAAAAGTAACTAACAGCTG
The DNA here is from genome assembly GCA_004027165.1 of Ctenomys sociabilis. Lineage (NCBI taxonomy): Eukaryota > Metazoa > Chordata > Mammalia > Rodentia > Ctenomyidae > Ctenomys > Ctenomys sociabilis. The sequence goes on from PVKA01052531.1 coordinate 729, forward strand.
GAGATCTGTAATTCAGCTAAAGTCCCAGGCTCAATCACTGGAAGAAAAAAAAAAAGGAGAAAACTCAGATTTCTAAAAATGTTCAATGATTCTGAAACACAAAATGTATATTAAATTCAAATTCTGTCAGGCAGGCTGGGAGCAGTAATGCACACCTATAATCTCAGTACTCTGGAGGCTAAGGCAGGGAGATCCCTGCAAGTTCAAGATCAGCCTGGGCTACAAAGTGAGTTCAAGGCCAGCCTGAGCTGTATAGCGAGACTCTGCCTCAAAAAGACAAAAATATTTTTTAAAGTCTTTTTAAAAATTCTATGAGGCAGCTTTCTTCATAGACATTTACTGAAATATTAAGTCAATATAGCTGGGTGCAGTGGCATATGCCAATAATCCCAGCACTTTGAGGCCTGAACTACATAGCCAGACACTGTATTTAAAAGCTGGGGGCAGGGAGATGACTCAGTAGAATAAGCACTTGCCTGATAAACTCAAGGGCCTGAGTTCAATCCCTAGTTTTGCCAAAAAAAAAAAAAAAAAAAAAAGTCAGCATATTTATATATATGCTGTGATTATGCTGCAATGACTTGACATTCTCATAAGTGCAAATTTAAAATTTGGGACAACTTTCATTTTTCTCTAGGTATCATTTCTACATACATAGTAAGAAACTACATGGGAAATGAAAATGTGTGTAGTGAGTCTCTGGACATCTATAATTCACTTCACAGAATAAATGTACAAGGGCTAAATTATTTTGATCATATTTAGACCTTCTAAATTGAAACTACTGTCAGATATGACACTTTATATCCAGTGTGGCTACATCATGGTGCTTTGCCAACAAACTCACAAAGCTTCCGTTGAGAATCTTGCAAAACCTACAAACCCTGTATGACCATCACCAGAGAGAGTGCCTAAGCAGGTGGCACAGAGCGCACTATTCATTGAGAAATCTGAGTGGGGCGGATGCACAGATAAACAGAACACCAAGCACAGCCCTGTACCCCCAGTGGAGGATGCAAGGCCAAGCTCTGGGGCTCTGCCAAGTGCACCAGGGAAGACGCAGGGGGGCCACCGCAGCACCACTGACGGGAAGAGGATGAAGCCCCCGTGCTTTTCATGGTATAACTGCTCTAGACAGGTTAATTCTACTAAGCTTACTGTACTTTGATCACTATTTCTTAAAATAATTAGGATTTCTTTATTCCATAGTAAACCTACATGTTTTTGATACTTTATTGATCTGTCTTCAGAAGACTGATTAAAATCTTATCAGAACAGAGAAGCACTCTATCTCTAAAAAGAAACTGTAATTATTTGCTAGTTACAGAAATCATTCCTGTTTTAAGAAACAACAGATGTCCTGTGGCGAGCTGCCATACACTTGATTTTCTAACTAAACAATATCTTGAGGGCGACAGTTGAATCTAATAACTGCATTTCCCATGGGAAGAAAACTCACCAAAGTGTCAAACATCACAGCTACAAAAGGACAAAATATTTATCAAGGTCTCAGAGAAATGAATATGCTGTCCCTCACTTTACCTCATAAAATCAAATTTTTCAATAAAAACAAATTGCTTCACTCAATGTTAAAAATGCTTAACTATGTTCTGCAGTTTGTAGCAATATTCTTTTAATGTAAAACTTAACTATGGAGCTATTATTTGAGTCATTCATTCCCAGCATGCAGTCCAGAAGAAAGCATTTGCTTTCTTAGTGTTTTTGCAAGAGTCACATTTCTAAAATTAAAAAGTGGAAAGACTTCTTCAGTCTAAAAAATTCATTGCTTCTGAGTTGGCATATCACAGTATGGCACATTTTCTATAAGAAGATCTTTCCTAGGGACCAATTCTAAAAGAAAAAGAGAGAATACAATTATTGAAGTCAGAATTAGACCCCAGTTCCGCAAAAAAAAAAAAAGTTAGAATTAGAGTTATATAAAGTGAATGAGAATTAAATGCAAATGTGTTTTCCCCTAAGATTTATAACAGTAAAATTTATTGTTTTAAGGTAAATATTACAGTGACATTTTATTTCAATTGACATCTAAGGTGAAATCCTTTGTTTTAAAGAGACATTTAATAGAATTCATCTCTCAGATTATATAAAAACACATAAGACCAATTTGTTCCTTTATTATTTATTTATTAAATATACCTAATTCAACCACTGATCAAAATTCAGCCAAAACACACTACTAGCCAGGTGTGGAGGTGCACGCTTGTGATCCCAGCATTCGGAAGGCTGAGGCAGGAGGATTGCTGTGAGTTTGAGGTCAGCCTCAGCTACCAGGAGACCCTGTTTCTAAAACAACATAGAAGTGGGACACAGGGTCATGGAAGTGACACACAGGAGACAGTTGCTTACAAAGGCCAAAGCCACACAATGACAAAGAAATAACTTGCCTACATACTTCAAAGCATCATGCTCGTGAACAACAAAGAAATCAAGGAATCGTTCAGATGAAAGAAAACTCAAGAGGCACAGTAACTAAATCCAGTGTGCGGTCCTCACCATGATCCTGACCAAAGGGAACACTGCTTCTCTTCTGCTAATAGTCAGGTTGTCCTTGCCAGCTCTGGCGGCTCATGCCTCTAACCCCAAAACTCGGGGAGGCTGAGGCAGGAGGGCTTCAAGTTTAAGCTCAGCCTAGGCAACTTAGCAAGACCTGGTCTAAAAATAAAATCAATGGGAATATAGTTCAGCGTGAAGACTCTGGGTTCAACCCCACTACTAAGTGGGGGACGGTGGCACTGTTAAGACAAACAAAAAGAACAGTAACACTGCCTCAGAGTTAGTATCTTGGCTCTGGTAATTAAGCTAAAGCTACACTAGAAAGCGTTCTTGTGTATGTAGGATTATGCACTAAAGTGCTTAAGGAAATACACCCCAGTATTCTCCAGAGGCCTAAATCCAAGCAGGCTGGCACCACCTCACAAATGGCCATTTGTAGGTGGAGAGACTGTGGGCATCACGCTCTCAGAAAGTTCACAAGAAAGGAGGGAGGACTGAGAAAGTAAAAAGGGAAGTGTGGGGGGGTTTGTTTGTTTATTTATTTATTTTTTTGTCTTTTTGAGACAGAGTCTCACTATGCAGTTCAGGCTGGCCTCGAGCTTACTTTGTAGCTCAGGCTGGTCTCGAACTCACAACAATCCTCCTGCCTCAGCCTCCCGAGTGCTGGGATTACAGGCATGCGCCACCACGCCCAGCCTGTGGGGGGTTTTGTACCAGGAACTAAACTTGGGACCTTGGGATTGCCAGGTAGGTGCTTGTGCTACCAAGCTATATCACCAGCCCAAGAGCAAGAAAATAAATGTCGCAGACTGGGAGCATTTATGAAATCTAGATAGAAGAATTCTCAAAAGCTTCCACATTGCTTGCACATTTTGCACATTTCCACAAATCTGAACTATTTCAAAATAAAAGTTTTTATTATAAATCACTAAAATTCAATGTGAAGAAAAACTGAAATTTTTACTTAATTAAAAAAAAAAAAAGAATTGCCAGGTACTATGGTATGCACACTGTAATCCCAGCACTTGGGAGGCTGAGGCAGGATGGTCTCCATGAGTTCAAGGCCAGCCTGGGCTACATAATGAGACAAGGCCAGCCTGAACTGCATAGGAGACCCTATCACAAAAAAGACAAAATAAAATAAAGAATTGTTCTGGCTAAAATAATACTCTTTATTAGATAGGTGGTAAACTTGGCCTACAGAAATGAAAGCCAATTAAGTGTATATTACTTAGGGATGACTTATGCGTCACTTATTTTTACCAGCTCTTTGGAGGATTCGTAAGAGAATAAATTATAGTGCAGATTTTAATGTATCAACAATGGATTAATGTTTCACTTATCAAACCAAGTGTGTCTCACTTTATGCTAGAAATCACAACAGAGGGCGATCCTAGGATGTACACACCAGTCACTTCAGCCTCAAGCAGTCTACATCGAATGTGAAAGAGACAGCAGAGGGCAGCATAATGTGGAGTTTTCCAGGAGTGGTGCGTACTCTGCGTGACAAGGGAAAGACTAAAGAGTAACCTATCTTTATTATCTGAGAGTGTATTCAGCTCTGAATAACCAAAAGTCCAACAGCTGGGGCTTAAATCAGAAAATTAAGTCTCTTGCACTATCAGGAAATACAGAGCAAGGCGGTGACAGGCTGGAGGTCTTTCTCAGCAGCTGGGAACCGGCCATCACGTGTGGCTTTGCCTTCTCTGCAGCTGTCTGATGTGTGCACACCACTGGGGGGAGTTCGGCTTGCTCCTCTCTAATAGGGAAACAGTGGCTTTCGTGGAGGTGCCCACAGGAGACAGGTGCTTACAAAGGCCAAAGCTACACTCCAAGCAGGTACAGCCGCCCTCTTCCCACTTATGGGGCACTTCTCCTTACTGCCTGGGCCCAAGGGCTCACCCAGATGCAAATCAAGGATCTCTGACCGATGTGCTGGGCTTTCTACTGGGCCTACCTATGGCTTACATGGTAGATAACTACCAGATTTCAGTAAAAAAAAAAAAAAAAATAGAGTAGAATAAAAAATTAAAATAACAAGTGAGACCTATGTGACAGTCACTGATCCACAGAAAATCCTAAATCTCTAGACAGGAAGAGCAAGGATTCCTTGCTCTAACAAAGGAATACGTTTCCTAGCCAGGACATACCTGGCCAGGCTGATAAGTTTTTTTTTTAGACTGATGTAATTTTTAAGGAGGAAGATCTTCAGTAACAGCCTCTGCTGTTGGGGGTTCTGCCCAGCCCCCCCATCCCCAGCCTTGATTTTGTGCACCCTGCCCCCAGGGGATGCCCCGACCTCCTGCGTCTGGCACACTGAGGCTGGAGCTCAGACACCTCTAGCTTGCACTTCAGTTTTAGCAGACAGGAGCAGTTGGCATTTTCATCTCTGCAAGACTCAATTATGAGGTTCTCAATCCCTTCAGCTTCAGGCTGAAGACAGAACAATGTCATTTTAAAAGTTGCTAGCTCATTCCATCTCTGCTTTGCAGGTGACCTGCTTCGTCAGTGCTTTTTCAGTACCTTGTTAAACCAGAAAGCCAGCCAGCACACCCTGGAATTCTGGCTCTTTCTCTTATGCGGGAGCCCCAGGTAAAGTTGGCCTGTGTCCTGAGAAGTCGTAAGAGGCCCTGGCCTTGTGTTCTGCCTCCAGCTTAAAGCCGGTGGCATTCAGGGGCCTGATAATCACGCTCCTATCCCCTCAGCTACCTGCACATTTAGATTGCTGAACCTGGAGCTGGGGACATGGCTTGGTAGAATAAGCAAGCATTTGCCTGGCAAGCGCAAGATCATGAGTTCAATCCCTGGTGCCGCACAACAAACAAACACAATTAGATTGCTGAACTCCTTGTGCCTCACTGAACAACTTCTACTGGGTTAGTCACAAGTAACAGAAATGACTGGCTGATTATACAGAATGGGTATCTATTAACAGGTTATCTCTAACTTAGTGGAATTACTGTGAAGGCTGAAGAACTCCCGGGAGACAAAGCTCAGGAACAATGACTGAAGCCACACCCATGACAACAACAGGCCCAACAATCAAACACTGCTCCCTCCAACGCTTGGCTTGAGAAGAACCTGCCAGCCTTCCTACTCCTGATGCTGCCGGCCACCCAGCTCTGTCTTCCCAGCCACCACACCAGTGCCATGCTCCGAGACGACCCTGGTCCTGCTGAGGTGGCTCCTGCAGCACAGGGAGCCTCATGCAAGCCTTGCCCCTCAAGTTCATTTCTGAGTAGAGTAGGACCCGCTCTGCACCAGGTGCATGTGGCTGAGCTGCGAAGGAAACCAAAGACCTCAATTTCCTTTATTCTATCTCAGGGTTTAGAAGTCATGCAAGTGAAAACTCGCAAAGCAAAGCAGACTTTAAACGTTGATAAATAACCAGACCGCCCATCAAATACCCACGATCTCTTTCACCCAACTGACCTGATCGGAGCCAAAGTACACCTTACCATTTAACATTTCAGTATTCATTAACAGCTTATGCTTTCATTAGGCCAAAGTAGCACAGGTGCATTTACACACGCTGCTATTTCCCTGCAATTTCATTTTATTGATTATAAAATCCCTGACTTTGCCCTCTACATTAGATATCAAGTACTACACCATCAGCTTGCCCAACTTGCCAAGTCTCTACTAAGGTAGGGCAATGAGTACATAATTTATTACCTGTACGTTAAGCCCCTGAAAAGCCTTCTCTACTGCAGTCATACTAAATATTTTAAAAATAAATTTTAGCCAGGTATGGCAGCACATGCTGAATTTCAGATATTCAAGGTTAAGGCAGAAGAATCACAAGTTTGAAGCAAGCATGGGCAACTTAGCAAGACTCTGCCTCAAAGTAAAAAATAAAAACGAGCTGGGACCTTAGCCTCAACCCCTAGTACCACTATAAAAGTATTAGGCCAAAAAACAAAACACACAGGGCTGGGGAGATAGCTCAGTAGAATAAGTGCTTGCCTGGCAAGCGCAAGGGCCTGAGTTCAATCCCTGATTCTGCCAAAAAAAACCCCACAAAAACCACAGCACATCCTATAATGGTGTGATAATCACGGAGATATTCTGACAGAAATAATTTATAGGGAATCAAAATATTTAACCCTAAAGTTACAGAAATGTTGCTAAGTGTATCAGGCACAAAAATATCAATAACCCTTCCAAGACCCATCCCTGAGGGCCCGCCCCAGAGGGAACACTTACTTAGCCTTTTATAAGATTTGTGGGCCGTTCTTCTACCTAAGTCCTCATGTCTAACGGGGGGATTCATCAAATGTTGAGGGGTCACATTAACCCTGGAACACACCATAGTGTTTGGCGATGCAAATGTAGATCCACAAACGGCAGAAGTTCCAAAACACACCTGGAGAAGAGCTTCCTCGCTTTTTTTTTTAGGTGGTACTAGGACTGAACCCAGGGAATGCTGAGCTACACTCTCAGCATTTTTTAATTTCATTTTAAGACTGTTCTGCTAAGTTGCCCCAGCTGGCCTGAAACTGTGATGCTCCTGAGTTTTCCCAGTAGATGAGTTACAGGTGTGTGTCATCACGCCTAGCTCATATTCTTAACATGTCATGTACATTTAGAAGCTCACTACTGCGCCAGGGAGATGGCTCAGTAGAATAAGAGCTTGCCCGGCAAGTGCAAGGGCCTGAGTTCAATCCCCAGTTCCACCAAAAAAACAAAGAAGCTCACTGCTTTGTTTATTTCATGGAAGAAAGGAAGTTAAAATAAATAGCTGGGCCCTATTTATAGTCACCTGGAGTGCTGTGTTCCATTTGTGCCATCTTTATGTGTAGAAGTGGTAACATCTGCAGAACATGTGTGACAGAGACCAGCCCTGATACCACCTAACGTCCCAGCAGAATGAGGCAGCAGAGACAGGGCTGGTAGCCCCGAGGAAGCAAGTATAGAAGGTGGAGCGACTTTTTAAAAATTTAGGTTACATTTAAAGGCTATGCTACACCAATGACAAAAATATGAATCAGAAATAGAAAAGAAAAATATATATGAACTAGAAATTACAGCTATGCAAATTCATGCTTGAGATCCCACAAAAATTTTTTTCAAAAATTATTTTAAAAGTAGACAATAGCCGGGCGTGGTGGCGCATGCCTGTAATCCCAGCACTCGGGGGGCTGAGGCAGGAGGATTGTTGTGAGTTTGAGACCAGCCTGAGCTACAAAGTGAGCTCAAGGCCAGCCTGAACTGCATAGTGAGACTTTGTCTCAAAAAGATAAAAATAAAAAAAAAAAAAAGTAGACAATATTTAGAAAAAGTTCTCAAAATATTTAATATTTTTAAAATAACTTTTTCTCTAAATGATTAAGTTATGTTTGTAATTACCTTAAAATCACCTGGAAGTATAAAATAAGTAACCTTTTTAAAGAAAAAATGAAAAATTATTTAGCACAAGGAGTTCATGCTAGGATTCAATATTCAGTTTTCGGTACAGATATTACTTGTAATGGAAGAGAGCACAATCAATTTATAACTCATGGAGACATGGGATCATTCCTACAGATGAAATTTATTTTATTACTTTCATTTTCTATTATTTTTCACATTAAAACACTGTATCTTTTAGATATACATAATCATAGCTCTCCATTTCCAAAGTGGAAATAGAACTTAAATTTTTAAATTCTACGTGCTGGTATAGACCCTGATAAAATATATGGAGGAATTTTGCTTAGTTTTTAAACAAGGGGCCTGGGGAGATAGCTCAGAAGAATAAGCACTTGCCTGGTAAGTGCAAGGGTCTGAGTTCAATCCCTGGTTCCACAAAAAAAAAAAAAAAGTTTTTAAACAAGAATTAAGGAACCAAATTTGTTATATCTTAGATCTAATCACTTTCATCTGTCTTTTTACTAGCAAAATTAATAAAAAGTCTGTAATTGGGCCAAATCTAATTAGTTGCTTAAATCTGAAATCAATTCTGCCCAGATATAAATATTAATTAAAACTATGCATACCAATTTTTAAAAATCACTACAACTATCAACAAATGTTGGCCAGCCAGATAGCTCAGTGGACTAAAGCATCTGCTTAGGCAGAGTGCAGGTGCTAGGGTTCAATCCCTGGCACCACAATCCACGCTGTCCCCACCTGCGGGGCGCACTGAGACAGCAATTGAGACTGGGAATGGTGGCGCATGCCTGCAACTCCAGCACTGGGGAGGCTGAGCCAGAGCTGCATAGTGAGGCCCTGAACCAAATATGTTAAAAAAAAAATCATTATCTAAATTTTAACACAGAAATCTTGTGGGTACCCTGTTGCTGGTGCATATAATACGCATTTACAATGGCTATATATCCCAAATTAGCCACATGAAGAGACAGTGACTCAAGGTGACCACTGGGCAAAGCACAGAGATTACAGAGCTATCACAGGCATGTTAACTAGTAGTAATGTTAAATCCCTGTAAGACATGAGGATAGGAGTAACTTGTAGTAATTATGCTACTCTGGTATATGACTCAAGGACAGAATACAGACCATATGAAGAGATCATGAAGTTCAGATGCAGATGGACACAGATAATTACATAGAAACCTGTACAGCAGCAGGGTAAGAGTGGGCTCTTTAATAAATGGTTCTGTATCAACTGCACAGTCACATGCTAAAAAATAAATCTCGTCAGGGATATAGCTCAGTGGCACAAGCACCCACCTGGCAAGCACAAGGTCCTGAGATCAATTCCTGTACAAAAATCAATCAATCAATCTCAAGCCCATCTCACAGCATATACAAAATCAACCCAGCCCCAGCTGATACAACCAGCCAAACAATAAAGGCACTGGATGAAAGCACATGAGATTTTCTGTATCTTCTCTGAGACAGGATGAGATTTCTAAGATGACTCACACATATACAGCCATAAAAGGAAAAAATTGATAAGCCAGATGACAGTATAATTAAGAGCTTCTCAACTGAGTACTACTCTGCTAGAGAAAAGGGTAAATCTGAGTCATTTCTGGGAAAAAGCACGCATCTTGAGACGATAGTGTCAGTGTTAAATGGCTCCTCTCATATGGGAAACTCAAGTATACGCTAAGCTAAAGGGTGAAATAAAAGAGAACAACAGAAAACAGGGAGCTGGATCTCTGTCAAATAGGAAGGACCAAGAGATGGAAGAGGAGGGCAGTGGGGAGGGGACGAGAAAAGAGTGGAGATATGCTCCGTGCATGCACCGCGTCGCAAGAGGCGTAGAATTGGTGTGCACTACAACGGGTACAATATAAAATTAATTTTTTTTTAAAAAAGAACTTCCCATTGGAAAATAACATAAGGAGTTGGGGAGATGGCTCAATGGACTAAGCGCTTCCCTGGCAGTGCAAGGGCCCGAGTTCAATCCCCGGTTCCATCAATAAAAAAAAAAAAAAAAGGAAAAAAATAACATGAAAGTAAAAGGACAAATCACGCTCTAGAACTAGAAGACTGCTGTAATATGCATATCTAACAAAGGATTTTTACCTAGACAATACAAAGAATTCCTTCAGCTGGGCATGGTGGCGCACACCTGTAACCCCAGCACTGAGGAGGCAGGAAGATCACTGAAAGTTGCAGGCCAGCCTGGTCTACACAGAGTTCAAGGCCTGAACTACATAATGAGAACCTGTCACAAAAAAACTCAAAAATAAACAGAATGTAACAAATTTTGGTGAGAATGCAAAGAAACTGGCATCCTTAGATGCTGCTGCCAGAAGTGTACAGTGAGCACTTTGCAGAACTGGTGAGCTGAGCCAGGCTCTCTGTCTACACTACCCGTGTCTACACTAGCACCAGAGAAGAGCCTCTTACCTGTGTGTGTAGACACATTTTTTTCCACCAGAAGGCACCAGACTACTCCAGGGAAACTGCTGATCACTCTCAAATTGGGAGTAACCCGAACAGAAACAGAAGGGTAAACTGACACAAACCAGTCAATCTCAACAATGTAACGCTGACAGAAGCCCAGACTCCCAGGGCGAATGAAGTCCAAACACTTTATATAAAGCCCAAAGCCTATCATACAGCAGCCAGAACAGCGATCTCCCTTCTGAGGAGCAGGGGCTTCTGGGACACGGGAAAAGCTGTGGGAGCAGCCAGCGTGCGCCATATGGGGCACGCTGCGCTCACTCATGAGCCGTGCAGTAGGTGGCGGCAGCGCTTTCCCCATGCATGGATGACTTCAAACCAGGACACACCACAAACAAATAATTAGTTAATTAATTAAAAACATTAAAAAAAGCCGGGCGTGGTGGCGCATGCTTGTAATCCCAGCACTCGGGAGGCTGAGGCAGGAGGATTGTTGTGAGTTCGAGGCCAGCCTGAGCTACAAAGTGAGCTTAAAGCCAGCCTGAACTGCATAGCGAGACCCTGTCTCAAAAAGACAAAAAAAAAAAAAAAAAAAAAAAAAAAAAAAAAAAAAAAAAAAACAA
>PVKA01052533.1:0-11665 GCA_004027165.1 Ctenomys sociabilis
ATTATTGAATCTTTGATATAATTCAGCTACATAAATACCTGTAAATATAATATCATGTATGCACCTTGTACAATACCAAAACATTATGAAAACAGTTTGCAATGTATTATTTCATCGACTCTGTATGGTTATGGTGTTTTGAAACTGTCTGATTGACATTTGTATTTCAATAAAATAAAAATAAATGGAAAAAAAATGACAAAAAAAAATAAATATATCTGTTGAACAAGAAAAATCTACCAGCAGCTCAAAAACTATTCCAAACACTTATTACTTTGACTTGAAGATTTGATTATTGAAAGACTTTTAACCCATTAATACACAAAAGGCAAAAAGTTTAGTCAGATAATTACAACTGTGTTAGATCTAGAGAGAATCAGCCTTTACAAGGTTTAATTTCAAGACCTAAAGAATAAAAATCTTTCTCACTTTATTCCCATGGATCTTTTCAGACATGAGTCTTTATGTGCTTTTTGTTGCTAACCCAGTTGTAGGCACCCTCTTCTCATTTTCTTTCTTATTTTCAAATGTGTTCATGGTGTTATATTTGATTTGTGTTGGTTTCAAACTCTACCTATTTTATAAATGAATTCTGATACCTACCAAGGAGTACAGTACTGAAATATTCATTATCTCAGGAGAGTTTATTATTTGGAGAAAATCTAATCATTTGTGCTTCTTTGGACAATAGACATGAAAGGAAGACTGAATCCTGAGGAGTGGAGACATCTTCAGTTTTCTTCCAGGTGGTGATGATCACTAGATTTATCATCTTTGTTACTTTTGCAGAACCTCGGTTTCAACCCTCTTTCATATATATTTTTATTTGATCACCATTCCCATCTGATGTCTTATACTTTTGTCTTTCTTTGTTAGGAAAGGAGGGGAAAAATAATGGCACATTGATGGCATAATATACAAATGCTTTGTAGTTCCTTAACAGAATTTCTCCCAAACATAAGGGCAGAGGGTTTATTTCACCAGACTCGGCTTCAGCCCAGCATCAAAGACTTTAATAACTCACATCAAGAAAATGATGCCATGGCTCGGCTGCTTGGTGGTTATCCAGAGAATATATTAGAAGTCAATGTGATGGAGACAGTTTGCAGTGTCTGTTAAGAAGCCTCATCAAAGTATGTTTATTGCCCTTATGCCAAATTTCTTGAACAGAGCCTATTTATGTGTAATATTTTCTAGTTCATGTGGTCCAAGACAACATAATCCTTCAATTTATATAGGTTAGATGGCAGGGGGGACAGAAGAATTTAACATATGGCTTTAATTTTTCTTACACTTTAAAAAATAGGGTTGAGATTATGGTGATGACTTTTGTAGGTAATTTGATCCATACAATGAGGAAATAGAACAGGATTAATAAACAATAAACTGATTTTGTTGAACAGAAAATCGGTTACGACTGGATTATGATTGTACATGATTTTAAGCAGAAGAACAGACAACCAAAATTTCTGGACACTGGTGGCTGAAGTTTTATCTGTCTTTTAAATAAAGTGACATTGGTAAGGCATGTCATATTTAAAAATAAACTGCCCAGTGTGACAGAACAAACACTGGATGCAGAGAGACAAGAAGAGATTTTTTGGTTGGGTCTCTTAGAAGAAGCTCTAAGGGTACTCTCTTGTTTATGAAATGAGACAATTCTAAGTTTTCTTATCTCTCATTTGTTTTATTGGCACTGAAAAGAGAGGAAAGACTTTGGTGGCCACAAACATGGACAGAATTAAAAAGACAAGAACAACTGAAATATGAGGCAGAAAAAAAATGTTCAAGAGGGGATGTTTTAGGTGCATAAATGCAGTGTTGGATATCCCCTCTCTCCTGAAAGTGAAATGAAAATAGATTTTTCTAAGTCTGTATTACACTAATTCCAACAATTTATTTATTCAAGAGTACTTCTTTTATTGAGAAATAACAGGCACCTACTATAATATGAGAAGTTTAATAACTGTTATATGAAAGTGACTTAGAATGGGAAACTTTATATATAAACTGTTAATGGTATATAATTATTAATAATTGAGAGAGATTGTGCAAGAGAGAACATTATCAAAGTGAACCAAATACTACTAGCTCTCAAGCAATGATTTTATGGTTTTTTTCTACTACATTCAAGTACTAAAAAATTAGAACATAAAATATAGAAATTTATGAAATTTTTATGATATTCTAATGCTAATCTGCAGCAACAAAATGGATGATAAATGAATCTTTAAAAATGTTTCACTTTGTTGACAATATGAATTTACGTATGCCTTCATTTAAAACAAATTATTGCCAAGATTTTTACTATAAAACAGTCTCACCTATTGATGTGGTCCATTGTGGAGTGTGATTTTCTTAAACTGGATAAACAGGATGGTGAGCAAATGGAGATCTTCATTTGTAAAATTGAAATTAAAAGAATGAGTATAAAGTAACTACACAAGCTTTTGAGAGCTTTGTAGCATTGGATGGGGTTGGGAGTTTACTGCTTTTAAAATACACATTTTCATGCACTGCAAACATCAATTAATTACTTTTACAATTAGAAGTATTGTGGAGAAGAACAGATAAAAATCGTTCATGGTAACAGCATTCCATGGAGCTTAGCTATTATATTAAACAAATCCTAATTCTAGTTCAAATTTTAGGAAATGGGGAAAACCTCATAGGTTGTATTAGATAGAAGGAAAACCTAAAGAGAGTGACAGTTTTTCCTTTAGTGCAAGGTGATTTTCATATTTTGTTTTACAAACCCAAGTTTTGTAATCCTTTTATAATTGCAGATTTATATTACTTTATATAAAGTAACAAAAATATTCAATATTCTTACACTTGAGACCAGAAGTGTTTCAGATGGAAGAGTTTCTGGATGTAGTAATAGTTACATAGACTTCACCTGCTGAGTGTACCTAATTTAAAAATCTGAAGTTCTAAATACTTTGAAATCTGAAATGCTCCAGAAATTTGGATATCACACTAGTGCTCAAAACATTTCAGATTGAGCACTTTAGACCGGGAATTTTCAGATTAGAGATGTTCAGCCTGTGATAAGTCTTTCTGGATATAAGCATTCCATGAAAATGGGGCTTGGCTGTATGAAGTAGCACTTTTTCCATGGTTGCATGGTTTTGTGTCAGCATTGTATCAAATAAGTGAAGTAGGACTTGATGGTCAGATGTTGCTAGGTTGATCAATTTTATCTGCAAGGCTTGATTAAAAAAGGAGTTATCCCATTAGTATCCAGGTTTTCACTGAAAATTGGACCATATTACACTGGCAGGCAGTTGCGGGCTATGGTTCAAATCTTTGAGACAGTGCTATAGCCTAGGTGGGTAGGAGAGGCGATTGCCCTGTGGCTGTCTCACTCTGAATGCAGCTCTGTGCACTGGGGAGACCACCACAAGGTCACCCCTACCAGTTCTGGGACAGAACCCAGGCAGGGAAGCCTGCCCCAAGTGAGGTATGCCTTCCCCTATGGAGCCAGCCGCTCACTGTCCCCTCCCAGCCTTTCTCACATTTCAGTTTGTTTTTCTGCAATGCCTCCTAGTTTGTCTGGAGTGCATTTGTTTAAATGATTATGCTGCATTTATTACACTTTACATTTGTAAATGTTTGTATGGGACAGCATATGTACAAACACTTTGTAAAGGGCAATAGCAATAAATGAAGTTCTTTTAGCACCAAAGGCCTGGAAGTGATTTTTGTATGAGTTTATTTGTAGAATGTTCTTTCTTGGCTGCCATTTTTCAGTTATTTGTATTAGTACTGAACATGTTGTTCCCATCTTTTGTGTGTAAAATATTTGTAGACTTTCAAATATTTTGTCTCTTTCCACATAGTTTTTTTTTTTAAATTGGTACCATCAATAATGCTTATGCTAGCCATTCCCCAGAAAAAGAACAGTTTTAAGACACCTTAACAAGACAGATTCAATAAATTAATATGTTGCAAACTCTTTTCATGTTTTGGTATCATACAAGTTATTATACTTACGGAAATTATTATAGCAGATGTCTCTTATCAGTAAATCAAGAGAGGGTAGCTATTTGCGTATCTTATTTTTTATACCTGAATTACATCAAAGATTCAATAATTAATACTTTCTACCTTGTCATTTTCCTAGTGGTTGTCTGTAGTACTAGAAGCTGACATAATATCCTGTCCAGCCACCATTAGTGCAAATATTGCCTCTCATAGAATTACATAGAAGCACAGTGTTATCTATCCCAACTATACTGTCCATACACACACATCATGATTCTTCCTTTTCATACCCCTTCCTTTCTCTACACCTGTCAAAGATGGGCACTCCATTGTCATTCAACTAACTTAGGTGCTTGAACTCAACAACACAATCCAACACAATACAGCATTCCACAACAATAGTGAGTTATCCGAAGAAGTTGTCGACCATAGCCATTTACAGCTCAACTTAATATTATGGCCCTGCGATGTATACTTCATTTTTATACTTTTCTGCTGGATGGTTAAGACCTAGATAGAGCAAGACCTATATACCAACACATGTACTTTAGTTTCTTAGGAGGTCAGTGAAGTCCCCTCAGGGTTTATCTTGTAGTCTTATACCTTACATTGTAGATCCTTTGTTTGTGTCATCCATGTGGATGAGTCACGGCCAATGCTTGACCAGTTTGCTCTCTGTGAGAGCCTGAGAGAAAGTTTTCTCTCCATGTAACTCTCCCCAGGTACACTATAGAACTTCCATCTCTTTCCTCTGTGGCTCCATAATCTCCTTGTTCAGAAAATTTGGAGCTCAACTGGGTTTCATGATGTTTCAGTACAGGTTCTCCTATGTCCTGAGTCTTCACTGACCTTGAAAGGCTAGGGCCAAAATGTTGGCTGGCCTTGTGGCTCTTGTATTTCTCCAACTTTGATCTGTGCACTTAGGTTGTTAACCATCCAGAAGAAAAGCTGATTAGTATCCTGCAGCATATGCCATTCACTTTGCCTTATCTGACTCAATTGATTTTAGTTGTTGTACATTTCCATTTGTATTTCTGTTTTTCGCTTCTTAAACTAGGGAGACTATGCAATATTTACACATGTGTATCTGGTTTATTTCACTTATAAGTATATGTTCAAGTGGCATCCACTTCAGTATAAATGCTTCAAACTTATCATTCTTAATAGCTAAGTAATACTCCATTATATAGAAATAACACATCTTTTTCAACCATTCCTCATGTGATGGACATGTTGGTTGTTTCCAAGATTTTGCTATCACACATTGTGCTGCTATAAACATAGGTACACATATATCCCTATGGGGATACAATGTTTTCAGTTTCTTTGGGAAAATTCCCAGTAGGGGATAGCCAGCTTGAATGGGATTTCTAGTCCTACTCTTTTGAGGAGTCTCCACACTGACCTCCACAATGGTTGTACCAGTCTATATTCCCACCAGCAGTGGAGAAGTGCTCCCTTTTCCCCACAACCTCTTCAACATTTGTTGTTGGTTGATTTCCTTATGATAGCCATTCTTTCTGGAGTGAGATGGTATCTCAGTGTTGTCTTTATTTGCATTACATGGATGACTTGCAATGTGGAGTGTTTTTTCATATATTTATTCGCTTCTTTAATTTCATTCTCTGAGAAGTGTGTATTCATCCCAGATGACCATTTCTGAATTGTGTATTCAAATTTGAGGGCCCTGCTATATCTTAGTTCTTTATGTATTCTAGACAGTAGACCTCTGTCTGATTGCTTATTAGTTAGGATTTTTTCAAAATTTGTGGGTTGTCTTTTCACTCTGTTGACAATTTCTTTTGACATGCAGAAGCTCCTTAAGAAGAGTTGATCCCGGTTGTTGATTCTTTCAAGTGCTTCCCGTGCGAATATATGTTTGTTCATAAACTCTTTACCTACCCCTATGTCTTCAAGAGTTCCTCCTACTTTCTCTTCCAGGAGATTGACTGTTTCTGTTTTAATGTTTAGATCTTTAATCCATTTTGACTTTAGCTTAGTGCATGGTGATAGAGCTGGGTCAAGTTTTAGTTTTCGGCATGTAGAAAGCCATGTTTTCCAGCACCATTTTTTTAAGAGGCTGTCTTTCTTCCAGTGAGCTTGTTTATCCCCTTTGTTGAAGATCAGACGGCTGAGTGTGATTGTAGATACCTCTGCATCTTGTAACGTCTATTTTGTTGCCAATACCATGTTGATTTTATCACAGTGGCTTTGTAGTATAATTTCAAGTCAGGAATTGTGATGTCTCCTCCTTATCTTTATTGGCCAAGATTGCCTTTGCTATTCTGTGTCGTTTGTGGTTCCAAATAAATTTTAGGAATGATTTCTCTATGTCTGGGAGGTATGATGGTGGCAGTTTGATAGGGATTGCATTAAATCCGTACAGCAATTTTGGGAGTATGGCCATCTTCACGAAGTTGGTTCTTCCTATCCAGAAGCATGGAATATCTTTCCATTTTCTGAAATCCTCTATAATCTCTTTTCTTAGGGTGTTGTAATTTTCCTTGAAAAGATCTTTGACTTCCTTGGTTAAGTGAATACCAAGATATTTTAAGATCATTTTAAGCAGTGCTATTGTAAAATTTGTTTCTATTGTTTCCCTTTCAGTGGGCTTGTTATCTGTGTAAAGGAATGCTATTGACTTTTGAGTATTGATTTTTTTTCCTGCCATGTTACCGAATTTCTGTATCAGTTCTAGTAGTTTCTTGGTAAAATTTTTGGGGTCTTCCATGTAAAGTATTATGTCATCTGCAAATAGTGATGATTTAACTTCTTCTTTACCTATTCTTATTCCCTTTATTTCTCCCTCTTTTCTAATGGCTGTTGCTAAGGATTTCAAAACTATATTGTACAGGAGATGTGATAGAGGACATCCTTGTCTTGTACCTGATTTAAGAGTAAAAGATTTCAGTTTTTCCCCATTTAGGATTATATGAGCTTTTGGCTTGTCATAGATGGCTTTTATCAAGTTAAAATAGAGTCTATCTATTCCATTTTTCTGTAGGAACTTGAACATGAATGAGTGTTGGACTTTGTCAAAAGCTTTCTCTGCATCAATTGAGATGATCATGTGGTTTTTAGATTTCAGTCTATTAATATAGTGTAGTACATTTTTAGATTTTCGAATATTGAACCATCCTTGCATCCCTGGGATGAATCCTATCTGGTCATGGTGTATGATCTTCTTGATGATTTGCTGTATTCTATTTGCCAGGATTTTGTTGAGTATTTTTGCATGTATGTTCATGAGAGAGATTCGCCTGTAGTTCTCCTTTTTGGTTGTGTCTTTCCCTGGTTTTGGAATTAGGATTATACTTGCCTCCAGAAATGATTTTGGGAGGACTCTTTCCTTTTCAACTTCATTGAAGAGTTTGTGGAGTGTGGGGATTATATCTTCTATAAATTTCTTGTAGAATTCAGCTGTGAATCCATCAGGACTTGGACTTTTCTTTGTCAGTAGGCTTTTTATTATGTTTCGTATTTTGTTGGCTGTTATTGGTTTATTGAGAGGTGTTATATCTTCTTGATTCAGTTTTTTTTTTATTTTTTATCTTTTTGAGACAGGGTCTCACTATGCTGTTCAGGCTGGCCTCGAGCTCACTTTGTAGCTCAGGCTGGTCTCGAACTCACAACAATCCTCCTGTCTCAGCCTCCCGAGTGCTGGGATTATAGGCATGCGCCACCACGCCTGGCCTTGATTCAGTTTTAGTAATTTGTACCTTTTGAGGAATCTGTCCATTTCTTCTGTGTCTTCTAATCTGTGAGCATAAAGATTCTCAAAGTAACCATGGAAAATCTTCTGAATTTCCATTGGGTCTGTGATGATTTCACCCTTTTCATTCCTTATCGCTTGTACTTGAATTTTCTTTTGCCTCTTTTTGATGATGTTGGCTAGAGGCTTATCAACTTTATTTAGTTTTTCAAAGAACCAACTTTTTGATTTGTGGATTCTTTGAACTGTTTTCTTGGAATGCTTAATTTTGAACTGTTTATTCTCTCCAACAGATAGTGTAGGTATAATCAAGTATAATGTATATCAATTGTTTGTGGCTTAATAAGTTGGCTGCTTTAATAATCATTTTATTATTTTTATCCACTGTTTAACTGAAGAATTTTGTAATGAAAGAGAGCACTTAATAAACTTTGAAAGTTAAAATTTCAGATAATCATGCTTTGTACTAAATAGGTATTTGCAACAGGCAAAAATGATAAGATTTGGAGTGTCATTACCAATCACATATTTAAAATAAAATACACGACTCACATTTACATGTGAATAAAAGCGATGTTGTGGTATAACAGCCCCAGTTGTGTGCTTCTGACTCACACTTGTACATCTGCTAGTCACTGCTGCTTAACGTGTAGTGACAAAACTAACCCTGAAAGGCCAGGAAATACCACGAGGCTCTTGGATTACATACGCTCAGAGTCCAGCAGAGCAGGGAAAAGTGTGATCTGCAGCTCCTTCCCTTCCACAGGCCCTGTGTGCAGCAGGGTTGATAGGGAAAATGATGAGTGTTCAAATTTAAATTGGAGGAAAGTTCTCCCTCCATGTGAGCCAAATTGCTTGTTCCAAGGCCATTTAGGCCATTTCAGACTTGGATATGTCACTTTCCAATGATCCTGAGGTGCCAGCTCTTCAAGAAAATCAAAGAATTGTATGCAGAGAATATAACCTTGCTTAGCCAAAATCTTTCCCAGGTTATAGGAAAAAGCAGGACAGCTCTCTCTTTTTCCTCATAGACATACAATAGAAATCACCATTGATGTTTTCCGTATCATGGCTTTTTAAACCAATTAACCGGTGTCATAACACATGCGTATAATCCTAGCATCTGAAGGGGTTGGACAGAAGGATTGTAAAGTCTAGACTAGCCTATCAGCCTCAGGTAAATAGTGAATTTAAGGCAGCTTGGATTACCTAATGAGTCTTGATTCAAAAATCAAAGCCAACGAAAACAAGCAATTGAAAAGCTAAAACAACCCTCACCCTCAAATTATAGGAGTGCACTGAACAGTTTCATCTGACTGTCTCATAATTCACTCCCTAAACACCAAGCTTCCCATTGAACTTTTCTTCCCCTTCAAATCAGTATATCACTTGTTTCCTCTTCTGCAAAGACCCAACTGTTAGCCCAAGCCAACGTTTCTATTAGAATAAGTATTCTCTTCAGTTTCATTTGTTGTCTATGGAAATAAGCTGTGCATTATAAACTTAAGCACAATTTCCCCCTAAATAACTTTAAAATCTGTCCAACCCTCTGCAAAGCCCAAGTTCACTGTGCCAGGCTTCAGCTACATCAGTGGTATCACTTCCCCCCTTATCACTTTCCCTGTCTGTGGTCCTGCTCCTTTGATTAAATCCTTTCATTATGGTTCTTTCCCAAATGAAAATTCAAAGATGTGGTCTCTTTATTTACATTCCTCAAAATCATGACAAAAACTAAATTTTTAATATGGCTTAGGAGGCCCTCAGCGTTTCTTTCACTTTATGACTTTCATTTCTTATGCTTCGATTATCTGCAGAAGTCTGGCTCACCACTGAGGGCCTGGAATATTTGCCAATGTTTCTGTGAAATAACTGCTCACCCCTTAAGCTAGGTTTGGATTGTGGCTGAGCACTTGAGCATCATTTTCTAACCACCTTGGGTTGGTGAAGGCAGGACCTGTGCTTGGACGGTGCTGGCCAATTTGTTGCAGGTGCCTGGCACAAAGTAGGAGCTCAGCAACTGCTGAGTGAGTTTAGGAATGAATTTACTTCTCTGGACATTTCTGTTGCCTGTGTTTCTGCAGTAGTGTACTTACCCTGAATTTATTTTCATTTTCCTACCATCATATGCTCTCATGTTTCTGGTTCTTCACACATACTATCCTGTCAGCAAGTTTGAGCTTTGCTGATGTGACCCTATAAGTTCCCATCCTAGTCCTGATCAAATGGCAGGGAGTGTTCTCATCCACAAGTCTCCCCCACTCTCTATGTGCACGGAAAGTCTATCTTTCCTTGGTATAGCTCTAGCATCTGGCCTGTGTTATATATTGCTACATATGTTTTTGAGTACAACAAATGAACGAGACAAAAAATTAATATGTATGAAAAATATGTAGCAAATGACTATAAGAAAAAATAATGAAAAAACGTTACAATATGAGGAAAATGATGAAAGATCTGCACTGAGAAAAGAATCTGAAAGAAAGAAGCATTAAAATGTCAGTATCACTGCATGATGGGAGAGGACTTGGGGGCTTTGCTTTTCTACTTGTATTTGTACAGTTTCTTTGGCAGATGTTAATAATATAAAATTTCAAATATTTTCGAAGCCTTTTAGTGCAACATGAATATGACATGAATTACTAACATCTTTCCAAGACTTGGATGATTTTATGAATGTATATCTCAAAGCCATCTTTATGATCCTTTAAAAAATATAACACATTCTGGAATTATTGGAAAACAGCATGATAGGAAATCGGCTTCTACATTGGAACATTTCAGCTTCATTTTCTGCTAGGTGGATGAGTCTGAAAAGGCTGGATTTGTCCTTCACTTGTGTGAACAGGCCGAGTTAGACAACAAGTAACCCCTTTGTCAACCAGAAATCCATAAACACAGGGAATTGCACAAGCAGCGCTGCCTTCCCTTCAGGCTGATCCATGTACTTAATGAAGGACATGTGCAGACCCAGCCAGGAGCCAGACGAGTCTGTACAGCTCATCCTATGTGATCTGACTTAAAATATCTGTGGACAACTCCAGGAGTTGTTTGCCTGTGGGCTCATATAGGAACACTGAAAATAAGAGTCATCTGCCCTGGTACAATCCCCTAAGGGCTTGGTGTCTCTATCCTCTTGTTCTAATGCAGAGATATCCTGGAAAATGATAGCATCAGGATAAAAATATTTACCTAGGTAAATATTTTCCAGGTTGTTATCATAATACGTCTGCTTCCCAGGCTATTTTAATATGTTAGAAGATATTACTATAAATATGGCAATTAAAATGTGACTTTTTATCTGCTTTGAAGCAAGATATACAGGTTTAAATGCAAGTGTATTTCTTTTTCTCTTGGATTTTTATAATACCGTAGCAATTCTTATCCAGGATTCAAATTCCTTTAAAACTTAGCATTCAAAGTGATACCCATTTATGAACATTTATTTATGGACATAGAGTATTTGTTCTTTTAAACTCAAACTGTTATTCTTACTGGTGTTTTTTCCTTTTAAGTATTTACCTGTCCAATAAAATAATGTAGAATTTTAAGTGAATTTAGAAAGGAATATGGTTTTTAAGTGGGTAATTTCTTCTTTCATGTTTTAGCTTACTCTTAGATTTTTAGTCATACTTTGAAAAAGCCACTGATATTTGTTCCTTTTGTACATTTTATTAGTACCTGTTTGCAGGACATAAGCTTGCATTGATCTCAAGGAGTAGGTGAAGGTAGGTAACATAGCTTGTATCTTTTCTTAATTTCATTTCCCTTCCCACTCACTTTTCTCTGTCTCTAATTTTCCTTCCCCATTTTTATTTCTTTTACTATTGTTATTCTTAGCTCATGTTTGAGATATATAATATTGATATCCAATGTGCATGCTTGGTACCTATTACCTGTGCAAGCATATCTTAATTCTTACTCCCCTTTCCTCTGGCCTTAGAAACATGTACGACTCCTTCCCATTTG
>PVKA01052534.1:0-11665 GCA_004027165.1 Ctenomys sociabilis
AACAGAAGCAAACATTCATCAAACAAATATTTTTGTAAATATACTAATAGAAGTTGATATAAGGGACTGAAACTCCCAGTCTGAAAGATACCTGGGTTGACTTCATATTGTCTAAAACCAAAGAATAAAGTTTAGGAACAAATGGTAGTTAAGAGCAGAATATATTTATTAGGATCAAGAAAGATGGGGGACCTGAATGGGGTTTCATTGGTAATTCCCATTTCTAGGGATTTTTATAGAGCAAAGCCATGAGGGAAGGCGGGTCTAAGGTGGAATACACGGGAACTCCCACATCACCTGGGACAAAACTACAGTCAACCAATAAGAATACAAATACATTTGCTCCTCTAAAACTGATTAAATCAGGAACATATTGGGAAGTGAGATATTTAACAAGCAGGCAAGAATATAGAACAGGGGCTTTTCCTATTGGGAGTTGGGTTAATAACTGTTCTTAGCTCTTTCAATGTAATTGGTACCTGTTTAGAATATCAATCCATGATGCCTCTCCCTAGGGAAGAATGTGGCTGCATTTGTTTAGTCTTTTCTCTTCAAGTCTGGCCCACTGATGGAGTGCCTATCTCTTGTAGTTGCAAGGTGTTATCTTTCACATTGTTTCCTTGAGGGCCTACTGCCTATAATATTTCTATCTAATTTAGCTGCCTACAACAAAAAGACATAGAACTGGCTATGTTGTTGTATAAATGTTCTGATATTCGACCTGTTGCTATTGGAATATATGGACAGTAATGAGTTTTCTAAACTAATATAATCATTTTACATATAATCTAAAATCAAAAGTGAAACAATATTTTAGACCTAAGTGAGCCAAAAAGGTCAGAAAGCACATGAAAAATAGAGGAGGAAAGATAATATCTGGAAAGAATAAGGGAACGAAAAAGAGAAGAAATAGAAATCTCATTAAGCTTATTTATTAGGCCAATACAGATATACTATTGTAAGCAGCCAAGCTAGGTGGAAATATTATAGGCAGAAAGATAGAGCTAGGCCCCTGAAGCAGACAGTATTGATACAGGGAAACCTTCAAATGACACAGGGAGAAAAATTGATCTTCCAACCTAAAAGGTACCTTTAGAGTTTGTGTTCTCTAAAACCAAAGAATGAATTTTAGGATCAAAGAGAGGTTATGAGCATAATATATTTATTGAGGGAAAGAAAGCTTTTGTTGGAGAGAGAGAGACAGGAGGGGAGTCCAGGTGGGTGGTCCCTGGGAAGCTGTCTCTTCCAGGGACTTTTATACAGGAGATGGGTCTAAGGGGGTGGAAAAGACATGGGAACTCACTTAGATGGATGTGGGGTGGGACAAAACTGTGATCAACCAATGGGATTGCAAACACTGTTGCTCCAGTAAAGTTGATTATGCCCAGGACCAGTTGGGGAGTTGAGTCACTGAATAAGAAGGCTGAATATGGGACAGGGTGTCTTCCAGTTGGGGGGTTGGGCTAGTGACTCTCTTGGGCTCTTTTCAAGGTGACTGATACCTATTTAGAATATCAATCCCGGTGCTAATCTTCAGAGAAGTTAGCTTTTGTTTGGCCTTTTGGTCTGGCTCACCTCAGGAGCATCCGTCCCTACGACAGTTGTAAGGTATCTTCCTCTTCTGTGTTTTCTGTGTTATCTCCTTCAAGGACCTGGTCCTGTTTGACTGCCTATAATTCTATCTAATTTGGCTGCCTGCAACATTATGAAAAGCAAAGGCACTCCTTATGAGTGCCAAACCTCAACACAAAAGATGAAAGACACGCATCTTCATAACTCCCTAGGTATGGACATCAGGCATGGATATTCTAAATGAGTATTAGTGACCATGAAAAAGCCAAGGAGAATTACTGACCCAACTCCCTATAGAAAAAGCCCCTGTTATGTATTCATGTCCATTGAGTATGTAACATGCTTCCCCTTTTGATCACAATTTAATTAATTTTACTTGAGCAATTATACTCTTACTAGTTGACCATGGTTTTGTCTCACCTAATGCCTGATATAGGGGAATAAAGCTCCCAAACTAAAAGATACCTGGGATGAATTTATGTTCTCTAAAACTGAAGGAGTAAAGGTTAAGAGCAGAATATATTTATTTGGGGAAAGAAAGCTCTTGTCTGAAAGAAGGAAAGAGGGAGAATCTGAGTGGGTTGCCTGGGATCCCTTTTCTAGGGATTTTTATAGAATAAAACCATGAGATGAGGTGGGTCAAAGATGGGTATGAGATGGGACAAAAGTACGGTCAACCAATGAGATTACAATTTCTCAGGTAAAATGTATTAAGTCAGGATCAAATGGAAATGCAAATTATGTAGCCAGGGGGCCTGAATACAGAGCAGGGTATTTTTCCTCTAAGGGTTTGGGTTAGTGACCCTTTTGGCACCAAAATGATGGATACCATTTTACAATATTAATCTCTGATACCCCTCCCTAGGGGAGTATGTGGCTACATTTTTTACTCCTTTGTCTTGAGTTCTGGCCCACAGCAAGGAGTATCTGTGTCTTCCAAATTTGCAAAGTCAATAACAGGAAAAAGAAAAACATTGAGAATGAAATGCTTCCCACCATAGTGGACTCTTAGGTACATTCTCCACATATGCAGCATTCTAGTTGTATATCTTTTGACAAAATTGTTACATGCTTCGCATGGATGACGCACAAGTTGGTATCTTCAAACAGGCCAACTAGATAGGCCTCTCTTGCCTCTTGCAAAGCACCAGTAGCTGTGGTCTTGAAGCACAGATCTGTTTTGAAGTCCTGAGCAATTTCTTGAACCAGATGCTAGAAAGGAAGTTTGAAAATCAGAAGTTCATTGGACTTCTGATAACTTAATTTCAAAGAGTGCCATAGTCCCAGGCCTGTAACAATGAGGTTTCTTCTCCTGCACTAGAGGGTGCACTCTTATGAGCTGCTTTTCTAGCCAGTTGTATCATGGGTCTTCATGTGGGATGAAAAGCATTAATGCAAGTCAAAAATGTTTCAATGAACAAGTTTCAGCACTTCACTTTTGTAATAATTATAAATAAAAATCTGTTCATTTTTTCTGGAAAATGTTAGCATTTTGATTTTTAAAAAATAAGTAAATTTCTTGACAGCAACTAAATGGTGTTTGTAGCATTTTTATCATATAGTGGATTCCATCCAGTCACTACTTTTCTAACTGGTTTGTCTTACATGCTAGTATGTTTTTAATGTTGTCTTTTCGTGCTTTTCCTTAAGTTTACTATTAAAATACACTAAACTGTAAAAACAAAACAAAACAAAAAACAAAGTTGCAAAGTCATCTTGTCTTCCATAATGTCTCCTTGAGGGCATATCCCTGTCTGATTGCCTATATCGCTATCTAATTTAGCTACCTACCACATGCCCACTTTGTGATTTCCCATATTTTCTACCTTGGAACTTCCTCACTTCCTGCTTTTGCTATATAAAATTCCCTAGGAAAGGCAGGTTCATTGTGAATACAAGTGGGTCCCCTTCAGTCTCTCTCTCAGAGAGAGGCTTTCCTTCTCACAACAAATATATATTGCTCTTAGCCTCCATTGTTTCTAAAATTCATTCTTCTATTTTTGAAAGTACAGATTCATAACCAGATAGTGAGCAGTTTGGGAATCTCTTTCCCTTATGTCAATACTATATAGAACTGATGAAAAAAAAAGAGATGTAAAATTTAGCCTTTTGGTCATTTAGACTTTTGGAAACACTGAAGAAATTATCTCAAAAAATTGTCTATATACCAAATATACAAAATAGAGTCATTTCATGGTATAATCATAGTATATAACCCCATGTACTTGAACATGAATGTATATCATGGATGTCCTAACTTACATCAAATGTCGTAATAGGTACAATATGAAGAAATGGTAATGTCATTTATAGAAGTTACAGTAGTTATGTTAGATTTCCTGGCCCTCATTTTTACTATGTACCTTTATTAGCGCATTCAGGAATCCCTTTGTTTTCCTCAAGTAGCACAAACTATTTTCAATGTAAAATTAGAACACTGGGAGTGCAAGGTTATATTTTCAGCACAAGTTGATACTTTCATAAAAAATGACTTATTATATTAGTCAAAAAGCCATTGGTCATTGTAATCTTGCATGGATAAAGTTATTCTCTTATATTTGAGCCATAATATTTAACACTCACAATTTAAGGAAAGAAAGTCCATTTTGCTTCACACTTGGTAGAGATTTTGCTCTGTACTCAGCTAGCTCCAAGGTATCAAGGCAGTGTTCCAAGGTCTGCTGCCAGCAGCAGCAGTAACTGAATACTACTCCATTTTGCTAGTTAGTGGTTGTAAATACCTGCCATTGCCTGGATGTCTGAGGAAGGTAGGCTGAATGTGTAGGAATTGATTTCTGTCATTGTCCTAATTCAACAGAATGCTTATTGCTTTCTTTTGAACACAGGCTTTTTGCATTTGTGAGCCTAAAAAGCGAAGGGTTTTCTTGGTTCTCAACACTCTCTGTAGGCAGTTTTCCTACTCTCTTGTTATAAACTGCTTGGTGTTATTTAATGCTAATTTTTATAGCAAAGAACTTCTGCTCTGCTCCATCTTTTCCAGCCCCAACTTGACAGCAGCTTTCTTTCTGACCAAATTCAAAACATTTTAAATCATTCAAGTGTGAAGTTTATTTTTGATTTTCAAGGTTCAATTGACTAGCCCTCCCCAACAGTATCCATTGTTGAGCGTCAACTTTAGGAATCTTTTTGAAATATTCTGTGCTACATTAGGCTGCTCTCTTAATCTCAGTCTAATTTAAAATCTTAGGACAGAAGAAAAGTATAGACATATTTCCACCTTAGCACAACACACATGACCTAGCATCCAGCTGCATATAAGGAACTTCCTGAGGATGGTGTTTATTTTCTGCATTACCATCAGCATATTGGTTTTCTGATTCTGTACAGAATCCCCCATTAAGCTCAGTTTACAATATTTTTTGTCTGCTCCTGCAACTGGCATCTCCAAATCTCTCTAAACTCCTACTGTCCAAAAATTCCACAGGCTTTTGACACACATAATCACATTTTCACAGCAATCACTCCACTTTTCTCATCAATATCTGTCTTAATGATTCCCTTCATTGATGAAACAAAATACCTCATTACAACAACTTAAAAAGGGAGCAAATAATTTTGGCTTGCAGACTGAAGTTGTTATAGTCATAGTTAGCTGGCTCCCAGGTAGTTATATAGGGAATGAAACTCTTACCCTGAAAGATACCTGAACTGAGTTCATCCTCTATAAAAATGAATACATTTTAGGAATAACTGAGGTTAAGAGCAGAATATATGTATTGGGGAGAAAAAAGTTCCTGTCCAAGAGAAAGACAGAAGTGGAATGCAAGGGGTTTACCCTGAGAATCTTATATTTCCAAGGATTTTTATAGAAAAAAACATGAGGTGATATGGGTCTAAGGTGGAAAACATGGGAACTCACACATGAGAAGGGAGAAAACTATGGTCAACCAATAAGGTTTCAAGCATAATTCTTCAGATAAAATTGAATAAATCAAGTACCAAATGAGGAAGCAAGTCATGTAGCAAGTGGACATGAATATAGAGCAGGAGTTTATCCAGTAGCAGGTAGTGGTTGGATTAGTGACTCTTCTTGGCTTTCTCAAGGTGATGATCAATCTTTATGCTTATCTTTAGGGAGGTAAGCATTTGATCCATCTTTGGCCTTTAGGTCTGACCTACATTAGGAGCATCTGTCTCTCTCACAGTTGTAAGGCATTTTGTATTCCATTCTATCTCCTTGAGGGCCTAGCCCTGTCTGGCTACCTATGAAATTCCTATTTAATTCAGCTGCCTAAAATAATAGCATGTTATGGCAGAAGGGCATGGCAAAAGAGGGCTGCTCATGGTGTGGTAGATATAAAGTAGACAGAGATTATGGGAGACGGGAAGGAGATACAAATTTCTAAACAATATATCCATTGTCCAACTTCATATGATCTAGCTTCACCTCTAAACATTACATGTAGCTACAAACTCATCAGAATATTATCAGTTCATAATGATTCCATCATCTTTCTAAATACTAATGAAACTCATTAGGCATTGAGGAGATATATAGCTAAAACCATAACCAGAACATATATAATTGTGTAATGAGGCAATTGTGTAATTGAGGCAAGAGAGTCTACAGTTCCTTTCCACATGCTTGCTATCAAGAGTATTAAATACTTTCATACTGTAAGAAGCTAAAATCACAGAAAAAGAGGGATCAAGGAGCATTGCCAGTGTGTAACAGAAAGCCAGAAAGTTCCCTGTAAGGTTATTGGAAAGAGATCTTATTGAAAGGTTGAAGAAGAATTCTTATGTCCATAGTCAATGTTGCTTATTTTTAGAAGAAATTATTTCTGTATTGTTTAAAGATTGCAAGACAACAACTGAATTCCTGTAGCACAATTTAATTATTTTACTTTTTTTATAAAGTAGAGTGTACTAGAAAAAAAAATTAATTTCCAGTAATGTCTATATCTCTATTCAGAAAGTCTTCCATGACAAAAGATGTTCCTGTGCAAGCAGAATGGAGCTTCTAAAATGTAGATCAACTTCTTCTTTCTTCCTCTTTTCATTCCACCAGGGTAACAAGCCTCCTCTTGAAGGTACTGAAAATAAGGATGGGTATTCCTTCATCAGCATGTAGATCTTCATGCCAGGAATGAATGAAAACACCCTTCGGACGCATCTACAAGTGGACTTTATAAAGTTACTAGGGATTTAAACCAATCATTTACATATCAAGATTCATTGTCACAAAATAGTTGCTAGGTGGTTCTGGAAAACGTATGTGACATTTTAATTTTTTTGTACCTCATACATATTCACAGAATCTCCAGATCACTGAGAAATTTTCTTTTTTTTAACAAAGTTAAGATTTTTGTATCTACATATGCAGAAATGCTGATCTAAGCTTCTACTTAGTTATTACAATATATAAATTTTCTATAATGTAAAAGTCATCAAAGTTGACAAAGAAGTACAATTTTAGGTATGATAATATGAAAATTCAACTGTACCTTAAAACTATAAAGATGGTACCCAAATTACACATATCAAAATTAGATGTGTTCTCTTAGTCTTAGATTCAATATTATAAAGCATAATTTTATACAGAATACATTCTTGAGTATATTCTAATATATATATCTACATACATATTATATATAAAGAATGTAACTAATTCAAGATAAGTACAGATTTCATTATTATCAGGAGCATTTTTTTTGTGGAACCAGGGATTGAACTCAGGCCCTTGCACATGCTAAGGAAGCACTTATTCCACTGAGCCATCTCCCCAGTCCCCTTTTAGGAGCATCTTAATCATAGTATTTATTATATTAGAGTCAGTTCAAAACAAAAGTGCATATTAAATGTATAACAATAATTAACTTTAGTATAGAATAGTTTTGAGAAGTATTGCAAACAAAATATAAGACATAATGTATACATAAGATAATTTATAAATCTAAAAATATTTACACAGTTTTATTTTATAATTTCCAATCCCAGAGAGCAGGACTAAAACAATATCAAAACAAGAAAATTTTAAACAAGTAGAACATTTTATATACCTTTATTTTATACAACTTAAGTACACATGGAACAATGAAACAATGAAATCTGAGCTGATAACTATCTTTAATGAGTGTTCATTATGTAATTTTCTCAAAATAAATTGTGAAGAAACATCTTTCATCTTCACAAATGCTCATTTTATATATTAGAAACTGGATGCTAAAAATGGACTTCTAACTTTTGTAAAGTAAAACAACAGTAGAATCAAGACTACATAAGGTATATTTATCTCATTCCAGAATAGTAGTTTAAATTGAGAATCTCATTTACAGAATAATTATACTAGAGACTTATCAGTGCTGAGTAGAATCAAACAGCATCACTGAATGCTGCACATCGATCAATTCAAAAGTTATGGATGATGTAAATACAAAACATCTCAATAAAATTCTTGCAAAAGAAAAAGAATTCAATAACATTAAATGTCATGTACTATGATTAAATCATTTCCATTTCAGAGATCAAGTATGGTTCAATGCACACACACCAAAAATATAACACAGAATATAAATTAAATCAGGAAAATAATCACATGATCATTTTAACACATCCAGAAAATCCTGGGACAAAATATGTCATATTATGATAAAAGCTATACAAAATAAGCATGGAAGAATGTGATTTCTAACTAACAAATTCTATCTGTCAATCTATCTAGCTATCTTTCTGTTTGTCTGTCTGTCTGCCTGTCTCTCTAGAGATCTCAAACCTAAAAGCAATGTCATACTAAATGAGAGAGTAATAATAAAAGCGTTTCTCCTAAAATCACGAATAAGACAAGGGTATAGGGTTAGCAAGATAACTCTGTGGGCTAAGCACTTGCTTACATAAGCGCAAGGGCCAGGGTCTGATCCTGGCAGTACATGCTGCACTGACCCTGCTCCCAGGCATGCCGAGCCAGTAATGGAGTCTGGACATAGTGGTGAAGCCCTGTAATCCCAGCACTAGAGAGGCAGAAATCAGGAGGATCACTATGAGTCCCAGCTGCATAGTGAGACCTTGCACACAAAAAATTGTAAAAGAAACTGGTGTAATCTCTAATCACTCCTGATCAAAATACTATTTGAAATTCTACAACATTAGATGAGAGAAATAAATACAATTAATGCACATAGTAAAGAAACAATTCAAAGTATTACTATTAACAGATCTGTGATCTTACACTTTGAAAATTTTATTTATTTATTTATTTTTTTGTGGAACTGTGGGATTGAATTCAGGCCCTTGTACTTGCCAGGGAAGCATTTATTCCACTGAGCCATCTCCCGAACCTAAAAGTTCTAAATCTGAAGTTGATTTTAAAAGTCATCAATAGATAAATAAATAGAAAAGAAAAGTCATCAAAGTGTAAGAATAGAAAATCAATGAACAAAAATAAACAGCTTTTCTCTGTTAAATGAACTTTATACAACAATGAACTTTCTGAAAAGAAATAGGGAAAATAATCGACAGTACATTTAATAAAACAAAACAGAACAAAAATATTTAGAATAAACCTAATCAAAATGGTGAAAGAACTGCATAATAAAAATTACAAGACAAAGAAGAAATAACCTGAAGAGGACACTATAAGATGAAAAAAAAAGAAAAAAAAACAGCATGATACTAGCATAGAACATACTTCCAGAGCAACAGAATAGAATAGACAACATGTAAACAAACCCACACAGGCACAGATGTTTGATTCTTCAAAGATTTTCCAAAAACTTGAGTTAAAGAAAAAGCATAATCTTCAATAAATGTTGTTGAGGAAGCTAGATACCATATTTAGAAGACTAAAAGTAATTCTTTATATCTCAATCTGTGCCAAATCCAATTGAAAATGGCTGCAAAGACCTTAAATAATACCTAAAACACTGAAAGTGTTAGGAGAAAAGAAATAGGGGAAATACTTAAAGGCATAGGCAGACATAATGATCTACTCAGTAGGGCTTTAACACCACAGAAAATAATAGCAAGCATCAGAAAATTGTATTACAACAAAATAAAACGTTTTGGACACCAAAAGGAACAACAGAGTGTAATGTCCATACATAGAATTAGAGACAATGCTTGTCAATAACATTTCCAAAAGGAAATTAATATCTAGACTATTTAAATATAATAGTTAATCTTAATTATCACATTTCTTGCCTAGGGAACATGCCAGTGCCTAAAGAATACTTCTTTTAAATCATCAGTGTGGACTTTGGCACTGTAACATTGGTTATTATGTATTATCATTGACCCTTCCTTCTTTTTTTATTGTTCCCATGTTCCACTTGCTGATATCCACAAATTGAGCAGTTTACCTTGTCTATTACTCTTCCCTATGTTTTTTATGCCTTGGGGTCAGAAGAGCATATATACATAAAACCCACTAAAATTGTGAGCTAAATCAAACCTTATCTACTTTAAGGTGTGAGAATGCCAATTAAAAAAAAAGCTGACCAATACAATTCCAATGTCAGAAAGCTTAACAACAAATAAAAAATGTAAGCCAATCAACAAATGAGAAAGTGAATCAGGTCAAAATTTCCCAAAACAAGATATACAAATGGTCAATAATTATAACTGTAATTAGTATATAAAAATGGTGCATGTCCGTAATCCCAGCACATGGGAGGCTTAGGGAAGAGGATCTTTGTGAATTCAAACACAGGCTGGGCTACAAAGTGAACTCAGGGCTAGCCAGAACTGCGTAGCAAGTCTCTGTCTCAAATAAAAAAAAGAAAAACAAAAACAAAAAGGAAAAGGAAAAGAAAAAGGAAAAGGAAGGAGGAGGAGGAAGAAGAAGAAAGAAGAAGAAGAAGAAGAAGAAGAAGAAGAAGAAAGAAAGAAAGAAAGAAAGAAAGAAAGAAAGAAAGAAAGAAAGAAAGAAAGAAAGAAAGAAAGAAAGAAAGAAAAAGGAAAATCAAATCGCATAAAGATGACAACTCACCAGCTGGGCCTGGTTGTGTAGGACTATAATCCCAGTTCTTAGAAGGCTGATGCAAGAAGATTACTATGAGTCCTAGACCAATCTGAACTGCACAATGAAACCTATCTTCACAAACCTACAAAATACAAAAAGACTGCAACTCATTACACTCAGAAAGGTTATCATTAAGAATGCAAAAAATAATAAATGCATGTGAAGGCATTGGGCAAAAGGGTCCTTTGTTGGTGGGAGGAAGGGTTGCTGGTATAATGTAAATGAAGACAGCCATTATAGAAAAATCTATATGGAAGCCCCTCAAAAAACTAAAGATAAAGATACCATTTGATTCAGGCATACCTGTCCATGGTGTATACATAAGAGAATTAAAAGCATTCTATAGTGATAACTGCATTCCCATGTTTTTGCATAATTCATAGTAGCTAAGTTATGGTAACAGTTGAGATGAGAGTCCATGTGTCATTAAAGAAATAAAAATGTCAATATAACTATATATAGAGAGATATATATGTTTTAGACATGAAAAGATTCATTTAATTTTCAGAAAAATAGATGGAAAAAATGATCATTGAAATAATCATGATGTCTTTTTTTTTGTTTTGGCAGAACCGGGGATTGAACTCATGCCCTTGTGCTTGCCAGGGAAGCGCTTATTCCACTGAGCCATCTCCCTGGCCCCAAATAATCATGATGAAGCAAGGCAAATTCCTGATGTTTTATTTTATGTGTGTTATCTAACGAAAGAGAACCTAAAAGTGGATTCCAGACTACAAGATATGCCAGTCAGGGAAAAGGGTAGGAGAACAATAACCGGAGGTAATACAGAATGAGAAAGATCAACGTACGTTTTATGCATGAATGAGTTTGGCAAGTTGAAAGCTGTTGTGTTGTGTTACTAAAACTAGAACTGATTTTAAAACTCTATGTAGATCTGTAGACCCTGTTATAAATACATAAAAATAGCAATAAAAGAATGAATCACTTTAACCTAAAATGCTGAGACATGTAATTCATCATTTGAAAATAATGTAATTAAACCTTTGATAATTATTTAAGCTTTTTTGTCTTTAACAATATTTACAAACCAGAAGACGTAAAATATCAAAAGCACAAGAAGTTGACCACATAGACCAAAATTACTATCATGGT